>JAKSZP010007953.1:0-233709 GCA_022478985.1 Massospora cicadina
TATGCTGTTAGGATTACTACCCAAATAGGGGATTTGGATGTGTCTGTCAAAGAGAACTGATTCTGATCCAACCAAATAGCCCAAACATTTATTGGGATTTATCCTCATTGAAATTCAAGGGCTTCAGAAGTCAGGGAATAACCTTAACTTATGCAGTTTACTATTTCTCCTTGGATCTTCCTAAACTTGGGGTTCAAACCCAATCTATGTGTGAGAAAAACCTATTAAGCCAAGATGACTCGCCTGCTGCAAAATTCCAGATTCAAGATATCTATAGTTCTAGCTTGGACTGCTTGTAAATTACTGAAAAACCTCCCCAATCTCCATTAAATTATTAATTTATGCAGATAAAAACTATTCTCTTCTTTGCCTTTTTAAGTCAAATTAGCTTATCTCTATTAATTTAGGGATGAACTTAAATCTAGGAATTACCACTCCAGACAAATATATGGATTAAAGGACTTTTTACCATGGAAAGAAAAAGTTATATTCCAACACCCAGGAGCTTCAGGTCCCCTGCCATCAAAAATTAAGGGATAGGTGTTATCAATCCTGAGGTCCTGAAAAACTGGTGCTCCCTTCCAGGTACACCCTAAGTTTATGATGAAAACATAAAATAAAAAATCAAACAATGCTCAATAACAATTCAGCTTTGGAAAATGCCTCATATTGTGAAGCTGACAGTCTCAGTGACTAGACAACTAATATGCATGTTGGAGATGCAGTGGTGACCTGTGACATTCTATTTCTCCTGTTGATGTAGATGACACTCCACGCTCCATCTGCATAGCAATATCACTATATTATTAGGCTTTTCAAAGCCCTCCAGCTCCTCTTATCTAGGGCTTTTGTCCCTTAAGCCAAGCTAATAGAAGATGGGATCTTGCAGTGTCAGCCCCTATGATTATATTGGCTCAAAGTTCTTCGCTTGATGTATATCAAATAAGAGATGGATTTATAAATACTATCTGAATCACTTTGTACATCCCACTTGGTACCATCTAAACCAAGTAGCTAGATTCAACTATCAGGAATTAATCCATCATTAGCAGTTTTTGGAGACTAAATTTGCAGCTCCTCTAATTCTAACAGTCTGCCTCCCAGTTTGTCAGTAAAACCAAAAACTAAATTAAAAAATAGCAGCTCATTAATGAAATACAAGATATTTTAACACATTTGTATCAAGGAATCATGATTTTTGTTTAAACAGAACTCACTAATTGTTTCAGTCAACTAGAGTTTTAATATTTCTAATAAGACCCTATATTGTACCCTTGATTTATAAGCTGAAGTTGATAATTTTATCACTTGTGTGGACAAAAGCCTCCAATCAATGGAGGAATTCATCTATGATTAACGTGATGGCCAGAATAGCCTCCATTCTTCAGGGCTACAAGGATCGCTTGGTGAGCGCAGACCCCCATTTATGATGGGTGTGATGGTGAATGGGGACCCCCTGGTTGTGATAGACAGGATGGTTGGGGACCCCTTGGCCAAGAGGACCTCTGGGACTTAGTGCTGACTTAAGAAATCCATGATTAACACCTCCAGGAGTTAATTCAGCAAGTTCAAAACCTTGATGTCCAATTAGGGTGCATCGCCTAAGGAGCCCAGATCATTTGGGATGGAGTTTCCTTCTCACTTGAAATTCCCTACCCGCTCATCATGATTGCCTCAAAACTTGGTGGCCCTACCTGCTGTGGTATGTGGGTTAGAGCAAAGAGTGCTTGCCACCAAAAAACATCAACTTGAACTCTGAGACGCCATTACTGAATTAAAAATAAAATGTGGTAGTTAAACCAACTCGTTGCCATAAAATTTGGCTCTTAGTGCCACATATGAACAAGTAGAAAAAATATTTTCAGATATGAACAATTTACAAAGTCAAGTGGATGCACTTCAGCCTCAAGCATATTTCTTTGATACAGCTACATAGTTAGGTGAAAGTGCAGTCATGGTGTTGGTTTATGTTGTTTTGCTTCCAACCTCCAAGTGGTACATTTAAACCTTTTCCTTAAGTTAAAAATGTCCCTGGAGAGGGAAGCATCTTCTCTTTCTTATATTGCTTCAAAAGCTCAGTGGATGAAGGAATTGATCACCAATGGCTTAAACACCTAATGAACTGTCTTAGTCACATGGCTCATGTCATTATGGTCCCCATCTAGTGCATTGCCGTATTTGGACTGATGCCAAGCTTGACCTTGTTCCAGGAATTTAGGAATACTTAACTCTATCCAACCAAAAACAGACTTTCATTGGAATAGCATTATTTGTGGAGAAACTATCAATCAGTTCACCCATTATTTTTACCTCAAGGCTCAAACGTTGGTTGCAAGGAATTGTCTTGCGTTAGATGAAGCTATCACTGCCTTGTCGTTGGCATTTAAAAATATGGTTAATATTCTACTTTATCTTTAAGTGGTGAAATCCAACTTGACGTCCAAACTCCATATCAAAGAAATTATTTTGGAAATATCTGCCAAACTACATAAACCCACCAGGCCACCTCGTTTTAACAACAATAAGCCCCACCCCAAGTGTTACCCGTTACACTTTCCAATTCACTTACACCTGAATTATGCACACCCATTGCAAGAGAACCAACCACAATATAATCTTTTGTCGCATACTTCAATGTAAATCAGCAAAAGATCAGTCAGTATAGGGCAGGAGGCTCTCTATGCTGAATAAAATCAAGTGCCTCAAGACCTTTGTTCTAGTTCTAGCTCTATTAAAAGCACTTTGTGATGTTTTGTGTCAGCTGTTCCTGCAGAAATTGACACACCTCTTCATATTCAAAGAAATAAAAAATCTTCAGCTTTCTGATTTTTATGTTGGTCAGTTACCCAAACAAATTTTTGGCGATCAGCTCCTCTATGAAAAGTCAAGCTTTGGCGAATAAAACTTTCAAATGCATTGACCAGACCCAAGTTTGGCTGCGGCAGAAACCTCTGCTTGCTTTGCTAAAATCCCCAATGATAGTTTACTAGCTGTCGATTCCCAGTTCTGATCTTTGGTGGTTCAAGAAGAGATAGTTGTACATAAGATTAAAGTCCTGGAAATAATTGCACCAGTTCCCTGGTCACAGTTATTTTCTTCCAACTAATCGAGAAGATAAAAATGGCTCCATACTTGATAAGTGAAGCTGAATATGGGATGGCCAGTAATCAGTCAACTTAGGAGATAGGAGCCTATTTTGCCTTACCCCTTCAATTTAGAAAAAATTAAATTCCTGCCCCAACCATTGCGTTAGAAAACAATTCTTATTAGTTGCTTATTGGGTTCCAATGATGCGAGAGTTTAATCGCATCATCATTCACAAAAGAATCTGTCCCTACTATGGTATTGGATCTCATTAATATTTGAACTCCCCATCAAAAGTAAAAGAGTTCCAAAAAATGGACATGACTACTTGAATAACCGGCCTCCATCTGCAAAGATGAATATCAAGACTTATGGGGAAAACTAAGTTACCCCAGAGGCTGTGGATGCCAAAGATGGGATCTCTATGTATGCCCCTCATCCTATAACAAAACTCTCTGGCTCACAAGTTATTGAGGATACAGGATTACAGATTCTCACCCCTCTTACTCAAATTTTGAAGATAAGTGGACACCCAAAACCTTCAATTAAAGAAGCGTTGACCTGACCAGGAGTTTTGGATCCAGCTTACAGAAAATCTATCTCCATCTTATTAAATAATTAAACAAATCATGCCCTCCAAGTCCCTCAGCATGCCCCTATTGCTTGCGTAAACTATGTCCTATTGAGAATATTACTGATGTAAGCTGTTTTGGCTCTTTACAAGATTAGGATTTGATCCCATACCAACAATTCCTTGGTCAAAAGCAGAATTGGAGATAATCTCACACTTATGAACGCCAGAACGTCAAAGACCTTCTTGAGAAATATGGTGATATATTTTCTTTGGGGTCAAGTGACTATGGAAAAATGTCTGAGGTAATTCATCAAATTGAGACTGAGCTCACCCTCCATTAAAATCCTGGCTATACCGAAAATCCAAAATGGAGGAAGCTCAAGTGGCCTTAGAGTTACAGCAATTGTTGAAGGCAAGTTATTAGTGCCTTATAAAAGCCTGTAGGCTTCCACACTCCTATTAATTTTGAAGAAGGATGGTTGTCACCGTGTTGTAATGGATTATCACCACCTCAACTCTATCACTCAAAAATAACTATCCTATGCCGCATATAGATGATTACTTATGCTCAAATTTAGGATCACATTATTTCTTGGCTATGAATCTTGCAGGTGGGTACTGGCAAGTCAATTTGTCACTGAGAGACAGTTAAAAATGCGCTCTCATATCAAGTGAAAGATTATATGAGACCACTAGAATGCCGCAGGGGTTATGTAATGCCCCTGTTACCTTCAAACGCGCCATGTCGAAACTCATAGGTGAGATAAAACTCTCCTGTGTGCTAGTTTATTATAACAATACTACCATTTCTTGAGAACCTTTGCCAAGCACCTAGATAACCTCAGGAAAGTCTTTCAGTGGTTATGGTAATCTTCATTAAAGCTAAAGCTGTCAAAAATGTTCTTTCTTTCAGAGTGAGATGGATTTATTTGGGACATAAGGTAAGTAAAGCCAGAATATCCCTGATGAATGACAAGGTCTTGGCCAAAACTAGGATGTTCCCTTAAATACCTATGAAGTGTAAAAGTTTTTAGAGGGGTCTGTGGGATATTATTGCCAGTTTATTCCCCACTTTGCTGGCACCTCAGAGCCTCTAGTGTATTTTTTTTAGTACTAGATGGTCCCGAGCCTCTAGTGTATTTATTGAAGAAAAGGATACCCTTTCAGTGGAAAAGAGAGCAACAGTAAGCCTTCAACTTGCACACGTCTCTCTTTCCTACTCCCCAGTACTTCTTCATCCAAATTTTGATAAACTCTTTCTCCTCTTTACCAATGCTAGTGATATAGCCATTGCTGCTATAATATCTCATAGTGATGAAAACAAAGTGGATCCTCATATTGCCTACTATAGCAAGACTTTATCCAGAGCCAAACGCAGCTATAGAGTTATTGAATGCAAATACTTAGCGTCCTACTAGCTATTAAGAATTTCTGACCTTATTTATACAGGAAACATTTCACCATAATTACCAACCATGCTTCCTTGTGACGGCTACAGCAAATGAGGGTCCCAGTGGGTGATTACCGATGGGCGTTAAAACTTCAAGGCTACAACTTTCCATATTCATCAAACAGGGCCCATACACCAAAATGCAGATTTCCTATCCCAGCTTCAAATATCAACTTTAACTGACCCTTGAAGATGATCAATTATATGACCTCATAGCAATTGCATCTATGGAAGGACGAATTCCCAACACTTTAAAAGGAATTAGCAAAAATTGGCAAATCTTAAAGTCAAAAATGGCCAATTGTATAAACATGTTTAAAAAGTGGGTGTCCTATGTATGACCTTCAGCTCAACTGATGTCATATTGGAGGAACATCGGCAAGTTAGCCACAGAGGAATTCAGAAAACCTACCAGAGGCTTAAGACTAAATGTTATTGGTAATGAATGCTTTTTTCAATCCAGGATGTATTAGAGTCCTGCCTGGTATGCAAAAGTCAAGCAAGACCTAATTCCAAACTCAACATCCAGTGGTTCCACCCTGTTAACCCTTCCATATTATTAGCAGTGATGTTGTGGGACCTCTCCCTCAAGCCTCTAATTGTCATTGGTTCCTCATTATAGCCGTGTATCATTTAATTTGGTGGATCAAAGTTATATCCTACTATCCGCTTTGGCAAAAGCTATCATCACAATTTTATACAATTGAATTATCACCCAACATGGGTGTCCTTATTCATTCTTTCCAGTAACGGGCAAAACTTCCAATTGTCACTGATGAAAGATATATCCAAACTTAGGGGAACCACACAGGTATTCACCAATCCCTACCATCTTGCAACCAATGGAATAGTATGGTGGGAAAATGGTACATTAACTGCAACCCTCCAGAAAATGGCATTAACTGGCTCCATTCAATGGCACCAATATTGCTGAGTGAAATTCTGTCTATAGAATAAGTTATCATCAAATAATTAAGATATCACCCTTCCAAGCGTTGTACAGAAGAAATCAACAGCTGCCTTCAAAATGCAGTCTATGCTTGACCAAGCCTCCCTCAAAGCCCTGGAAGTCACTATGCAAAATATTGCCAATAAAATTATCCAACTTCAGGCCCTGGTTTCCGAGAACCTATCTTCTACAACTAGTAGAGAAACTAATTCATTTAATAATAAAAATGACCCCCTTCACACCTTCCAACTAGGTGACCTAATCTTTTTATAACATCATTGGCATGGAAGTTGTGACAACAAATTGGCACCAACTGGTTAGGACCTTTACAAAGTCATTTATAAGTGGGTAATGAACACTCAATTGTAGAGGTCAATCAGGGTACCATAATAAACTGCGTACATAGTTGCTTTCTCCATCCTTTTTCCCCCCTATGCTAAGATTTAGAGGGGGTGTTAAATGAAGACCTACCTGAATTAGATATCTGTATGTGTCAGTGGAATGGAACTAAGCCCAATCTGTCTAAATAGCCCAAACATTTATTGGAGATAATCTCCAACAAAATTTAAGGGCTCTCAAAGTCAGAGGTTAACCCTGACTTATGCAAGTTGACTATTGCTCCCTCAGATCTTCCTAGCCTTAAGGTTTAAAACCTGATCCATTAGCTAGATAATCCTATTTTACTGAGATGACTAGCCTGCCGCAGAATCCCTGATTTGTAATAATTATAGATATTAGCTTGGACTGCTTAAATTTACCAAAAAAAACCTCCTCAATCTCCCTTATATTGTATATTTTAAGCAAATAAAGATACTCTCTTCTTTTTCACTTTAAGTCAAATTAGCCTACCTCTATTAACTTAGGGACAAATTTATATTTAGGAATTACCACTCCAGGCATATTATCTAAAGTAAAAGACCTCTGAACAAGGAAAGCAAAAACTTATATTCCAACACCCAGGATCTTTGGGTCTCTGCTCTCAAAAATTAAAGAATATGTGATATCAACTCCATGGTCCCAACATATGATATGAATTTTGATAAGGCCATTATGGCCTTGTGAGACCTCTCTGGTAAACAATTCATGTTGCTTCTGACCAGCATCTCAATTAACATATTTTAAGCCTTCTTTTACCGATGTAACTTAAGTTAGGCCTGCCATAGTAGGGAGTGTTCTAGGTAATGCCTGCTACCATCTTTCTAATAGAAATCCTGCTTTTTTCCCCTCCATGCCTATTTAATTGTATGTTGATAGGAAAAGGCTCTTATGAAGTGAAATTCTCAACTACACCAGCAAAACATAAAATATAACTCTTATAAAAAAATCCCCTATTGCTGTTCTAATATCCCAAAATTTCCAATTTTTCTAAAAAGACTCAGTTAACCAATTTTGCTTCTTTTTATTTAAATTTTCTGTGGTACAATTATGCAATTTTATTATTTACTTAATTTTCTGATCCCTCTGTTTCCAAATTACTTTTCCATCCCCTCAATACTTTTTATATTAGATAACTTTGTGGTTAATCAAGTGACTGGTGTCACAACAAATGACATTTTATTTGGGTAGACTACTTCTATAATGTTAAGCATCTGAATGTGAGTGGAAGTAAGGACAGAACCCTTGAGAGACACTAAAATTTCTTTAAGGTTATTAGCCAAAATTGGGTTCTTTATTTTCCAGTAAGTTCTAAAGCTAATTATTCAAAAATGGCTGAAAATCAGGAGAAAAGTGAGTTAAATATAGAAAATTAATAATTTCAGAAATAATTGGATTCACACATTTGGATGAAGTTCAAATGCCAAATAGTTTTCAATCTGATCTAGAGATCCCCATTTCTATGGAAGCTATTAAATCTTCTACAGATGGTGAACACTAAGATGAGCAACTAAAATCCAATACTTTAATGAATTTGTAAGATTGGTTGATATAATCTTGCTTTTTATAAATCATTTGGATATTTCAAAGTAATCAGGAAAGATCATGTCACCACTACTTGTCACATTCCACCGCATCAAAACAGAAATTGCTATCCCCTACTTGATCCTGCACTTTGGCCAAAAAGTATAAATTCCCCTAAATTTTTAATAAAAATATACGTTAGGCAGCCAGGGGTGAAACACTGGAAGCGTAAGATTCTGAAAACAGGGCTTCTATGTTCACAGCTCTGGATGAGACTTTGGCTAATAAAATAAAATATGAACTTAAATAAATTAATAAATTTATTTGAGGTATACTGACTAGGGGATGGTTATTATCAAAGCTAAAAGAGCTAAAAAACATATTAACAGACCTACCTAAACAGAATGATTTGACCGCCCAAAATGAGCAGGCAAAACACAACCAAATGAGAATATAACCAACCAGGTGGGACAGTGACAAGTCACTTAACCCACCATGGTGGAAGGGGAAGGGGATCAGGTGGCTCATCCTCAGTATCAGAGTCCTCCTCATAGGCAAAAGTGTGCAGGCCAAGGAGGAGAGAAATGGTGTGGGGTGATCAGTGACATGAGGAACGAGTTTACTGATGGTTGGCTTGTTGTCAAAATTACCTTTATCAAAAATTGCACCTAAAGATTTTAAATACAGTAATATCATAAAAGTGGAAAGTAGGGAAGCTGGGATAATAAAGATATAGTGGCACAGGTGGCTTTTTCTTGGCCTGCAAAGAGACAGTAACTTTCTGGATGGCGGTCTTTTCTTGTTTGTGGAGGTTTATGATGTCACGTTTGGCCTGCAGGGCTATGACCAGAGTAAAAATGAGATGAAGGGAGATCCTTGGCAAGTATCACTACTGACAAATTAGCCATCTCATGGATGGCACTAATATCTGGGTGATCATCTGCAGCAATAGTAAGCTGGTGTTCATAGCGGAATGCAGCATTGTTTGGCCAGAGGGCATAGTAATGCCTAAGGATCTGAATGGGGTGCTGTACCTGAGATAAATGTTCTTTGATTTGGGTTTTTGAGCCTTCAATTACATTGCTCATTTCACTGGTTTCATCAAATTTAGTCCATGGGCTCAAGTTGTAATGAAAATTAGGGTTAATGAATTGATGGGTTGTGGCTGTTGATTTCAGAATAACATGGAAATGAACTGTTGTCCAAGACAATTTATGATTGGTTGAGGCGCAGGTGTCACTGGACTGAGGAGCTAGCTGATGGGAAGATGTGGGCCCTGTAGTGGCAGCAGGATTTGGGAGAGGAGAGGGAAGTATTGTACCCCATACCAGAAATGCAGTGGGGTGTGTGGCAAATTGGGGGCCAGATGGAAATAATGCAGGTTCAGCAGAAGCATCAAGAGAGGAGAATTTATGATCCAAGTGATCCAACTTAAAGCAAGGACGTACAGATGGTCCACCCACCCTCAACATGGGCCCAGAATGGGTGGTTGGGGGAAGAAGGAATGATGGCACAGGGGGAACTGATAGAGCAATTATGCTGATATGTGAGCTAATTGCAGCATATGCCCAAGAACCAGAGAGGCGAGTGGCCCCATTAAAGAATGAACTTAAATAAAATTATATTAAAAGTTATTTGAGATGGACTGAACTAGGGCAGATTTTGCACCAATTAAGGTGAATCAATGAAAAATGGGAAAGAAGGATAAAGCACAGAAAAGCTCCATGTGTGGGGTATTTTAGACTAAAACTCCATGGATTACATTGCTATTTGCTATATCTTTGGGGAATTGATGCACAATGCCAACATAAACATAATTATCCACTATTAAAGTTCATCTACTGGGATAAAACTTGAAAGCAGCGGTAGTGAGTCCATATTCTACCACTGGAGTAACCTCCTTAAGAATTTAAATAAAACTATGGTAAATAATGAATTCTGCTGAAAAGTATTTTTTAAAGCTATATCAGTACTATTTATAGTACTATTAAAAACAAAAGGGGATTAAGGATTACTGAGAATTTTCAAAGAAGTATTCTTGATTCCCAAGTGTTTCAAACATCTTCATCCCACCTGTAGGTTAGTTGAGCTCTTTGATCTCTTGGTAATATTTCCTTAGCATTGATTAAATTGGTAAAAAATTGGGGGTTGAATTGAATAAAAATATATTTTGAAAAGGTGCAGCGGAAAGGAAAGTTTTGGAATACATGGTTTTCTTTGATTGAGGCAGCAAATTATAGATATCTACAAATAGAAAGGTCTTTATTGGATTGATCAGAGGATTTAGAAAGTTTTGGAATTAGATAAAGTAACTGAAAATAAAGATAGAAAATTGGTAACCAAATTTATAGTAGTTCAAATAATACCCCAAATTCAAATTCTATATTGCTGACATGAAATTGACCTTGATTTAGACTTATGGAAGCCATTTGAGAAACTCAAATATCAAGTTTCAAAAATGTGTGTCTGCTGATATTCTCAACAGGATAAGGCTTTCATCTTGCATAGGGAAGAATACTAACAATATTCTCATTTGTATCTACGATTTTTGCCTAGTTTTTTTCACTAGTGGTTTTGCTATCTAATTTTACAAAGGTTTTCCTTGGTGATGGCTATTCTGTTAATAAATTGACTAGAGACCCAAAGTTTCCTAAAAGATTCTGCTAGAGCTAAAAACGACTAATATCTGTGTAGCTTAGAAGGCCCAGCCTTTGAATTGTAGTAAAAACCTTAATACTGGTGCTTTCTGCTAGGTCCCTTCTGAGGCTACCTGGTGAAGACATACATTCACATGAATAACCCAACAACCAAACCATACCAAGATGGAGGATAATATGCGCTTGACAGTGGACCATCTTTTGGTGGTGACCTTGAAGTTCAAAATTAGCACCCTTAAACAACAGCTACTAAAAGTGGCTTGAGGACCATGGATGAGTATTGAAGGAGATAGATGGTAAGGATCTAACTCTGGTCTCATTGTACAACAAAGTTGATTACTTGTCATCTAAAATATGAAGCCAGTCTGCTGGTATTAAAATCTCCACAAACTCCAAGATATCAAGACCTCACTAAATCATGTCAACACTTGCTACACCACCCTTTAGGATGATATGGCTGGCCTATTGTCAGGTCAACAAGGCTATCCCCAATACTGACCTAGAAACTACAGAGTTAACTGAGTCTGACAAGTCTCTTACTCTAAATACCCATGTTCTCCATGAACCTGTTGTATACTTTTTAACCGCCCTAAAAAGTAGCACGTGCCTGGGATCAAACTCATCTGGTCTTATCTCTACATGTATGAAAATGTGATTGAATATTCTACAGATGGAAACTGTGTCAGCACATGACCTGTTTTGATAGTAAAGCCTGAGAGATTATTATGCCATACTTCAAAGAGTGTGCTACTTAGGTGGAACTAAGGGACGCCCTTATCAAAGAATTTGGTAGTAACATATCTCTGTTTAATATTAAACAGGCGTTCATGCAGATCATCCCTAAACATGGAAAAATAAACCAAAATTTTTTAATCAGTTTTATCATGAAGCTCAGGCCCTTGATTCCTATAATCAATTCAACTTAGACAATGTCATTGATGACATCCTCTCACATTTAAACAAAATAAAACCCGTATGCTACACTTCCAGAATGTGAAAAACAATAAAATCTATTCTCACTATAAAGAATCCATCATGAAGTTACCTGACTGAAATACATCTAACACCTAACAAGAAGAACTGGCCTCACATTCATAAAGTGGAACAACTTCATATACTAATCTTAATGCAACCCTTGTCCTTTAAGGGTTTTAATTAGATGATTTCCTCTCTAATTATAAAATAAAATTTTAAAAAATTGAGGATAGTTGCTGACTTATATAAGAATAAATAAATTCAATAAATATATACAATCAATTTAAGATCCCAGTTAGATTAAGTTGAGCTGGTTTGAGAATCTGGTGGTTAAATAAGTTAAGGACAGTTGCTAATTTATTTAAAAGTTTTGATATATAAAATTGAAGTCAATAAATTTAATTTGTGCTCCTCATTTGGTTGGGTTGAGATGCATCAATCCTCTAGATCAAGAAAAGTGTCAGGAATAATCCTTGACAGAAAATTGACATTTTGATACCTGTGACTGAGGCTGAGGATTATAAAATCAATCATTTATTGTAAAATTGAGTTAAATCTTAAATGGTCTTTGTAAATTATCAGAAGATTTCTGATGAGCCAATTGGTCAATATCAACACTTGCAACTGATGACAAGGATGTCAAGACATAATTTATATTAATAAATTCATAAGTACGGTGAGTTGAGAGAGTCAACGTCAAGTTTTAAATCATTTTTGACTGAGGCAAAGGTTAACCAATTAATTTTACATTTTCAGATCAGCCAATGAATTGGGCTGAGGCTGATCAGTTGACTGACAATGGTGCTAAAATATTCAGAAGTTGAGCGCAAGAGGGACAATCCACCAACTGGAGTTTTAAATAAAAAATTAAAAGAGGAAATTAGCAACAGATAATGATTGACCAATGTATTACATTGGATGAAGGAATAATAAATCAAGTGATATGATTGCCAGCCAGAAAGCTGATGATTAAGAGATGAATTTAATACATATGATAATTGAAAGGTAGAGTAACGCCTATAAATTGTTAATCTCCCTCTGATAAAAATTAAAGTTTTAATTAATTGCGTTTGAATAATTGTGCATACCTACCTCCATTATTTTAAGTGAATGTAATTCAGCTTGGCTGGTGGAGGAGGGACTGAAGATCCTCAGAGGTTAGGTGCTGGGTGAACACACCTGAAGTGGTCAGCTCAACCAACTCTCAACCTGGAACTATAAAATACCCCTTGATAATTTGCCTAGTCAATGGATCCAGCGATGGAAAAGTGGGGATTAACCATGATATGGGGAGCAATGGGTCAGGCTGCCCAGGAAGGGGGTAATCACCGGTGTTCACCAATAGAAGTTGATCTTCTGAGGTGAGTTGATGTCCAGCTGAATTGATGAGCTGTTGTAGAGCTGTAGGGAATAGTCACTGATGATGGTGAAAAAGCAAGGGCCAATAGCCTTCATACTGTTTGGCCTGGCACACTAATGGAGTCCCAGATTAATGCAAATTTGAAAATTTTCAACAATCCTATTGTGGGCTCTTTGGATATCTGGTGGATTTATATTGGAAGAAAAAGGCTGATGAGGCAGGAAAAGCAGAAACAGCTTAGGGTGCTAGGCATTTCTGCTGATAACTCTGTACCTCCTCCTGTGTCTACTGTTTCTACCTTCTTTGAATGTTGCGTCCTATCCCCACCTGACAAAGTGAATGTCTAAGACTCACTAATTAAAGTAAAGATCTAACCTCATCTTTGCTCCTCCTGGAACACTTCCAACAGTAAGTTTTATTTACACCATTCAAATTTTGGCACTTAGATTACTCATATTGAAATAGTTGTTAAACAAAAGAAAATTATGGCAATAATGGATACCAGATTGCTGGTTAACGTCAATTTGTCTTGACTGGTGAAGCTGATAAAAGTTGCACCAGATCAAAACCACACTTTGGTTTTTGGAGCCGCGGGCTTCAGCAGACCAAATCTCTGGATGCATGCCCTACCCTGTCACTCTAATTTGAACGCTGTTGTGTCATCCTCAGCAATTGTGCTAGAGAATGATGATTATGACCTCCTCATAAACACACAACTTCTTATTAAATTTGACACCAAAATTAGTCAATATGTCAAATATCTTTTTTTTAAGATATCACACTCCTTTAGTTGTTAAAAACGTTTCTAAAGTGAAAGGAAAAGAAAAACTAGAAGTTGTTTATTTGAGAATTTATGCTTCAATATGCAGTTACAGTTATCAAGTAGTTAAGTCAAAACTTAACTACCCTTTTAAGTTCTGAGGCTAAAGAAGGGATGCTCATATAATTGAAACTGAGTAGTTATACCCCCAAAATCTCAAATACTAGTGGGCACAGGGTTTTAAATTACCATTCCACTGAACCACTTGTTGGGACTTCTTGGAGACTCTATTCTGGCCATCTGTAATCCTTTTGCCTGCCCTGGGGTGCCAGATCCTGCTTATTGGGGGGCTTAAACATCTTGATGTCTAATTATACTAATAGCCCTATATATAAATTCTGCAAAATCAATCTATGGTCTGTGTTTAGACTCTACTCACTGATCAAGTATAATTCATTTGTTTGTGAAAAATCTAAGTAATATAGGGATTAATAATAACACCAATCACCCATGGAGAAGTAAAGATAAGTGACACCCTTACTCCTGAGTAGCAGCATCAAGCGGATGCTTTAATAAAAGAGCTCATTGATATATTTTCAAAAGGTTCAGACGACTTTGGGTTAATAAAATGGGAAAGCATAAAGTGTTTATTGGCAACTCTCCTTTAATTATGAACAACCTGTACTGAAAATAAAAAGGTGAAGAAGCCCAGGTGATGAAGGAGCTGAAGCAACTATTGGATGCCTGATTACTTATGCTCATCACAAAGTCCATGAGCCTCACCATTGCTTCTTATATGGAAAAAGGATGATGGGCATTGTGTGGTAATGGATTAACACTAGTTTTTGCCAATTACTAAAAAGACTATTATCTGCTACCACGAATTGATGATCCTTTATAACTCATGGATTGTTCAAATCTTCTCTTCATTAGATAATAATAATGGATACTGGCAGATTAATCTTGTGCTGGAGGATCAGGAGAGATGTGCATAAAGTAAATAAATGGTTGTTTGAACCTACGAGAATGCTCCAAGGACTATGCAACGCCTCATCCACTTTCCAAGAGGATATATGGCCTTTTAGGGGACTTGAAGATGGCATATGTGTTAGTCTATCTCAAGATGTGACTATATTCTCTCATACATTTAACCAACACTTAATTCATTTAAAGAAAGAGTTTGAATGACTATGATCTGTGTTAATAAAGATAAAACCATCCACTTTCTAGTTTTACAAACTGAAATGGAATTTTTTGGGCATAAAGTTGGCAGGAAGAGATATCGCCATTACTAAATAAAGTGGTCACTATTAAAAGATGAATCAACCATCCAGTTTACACAATATTCAAGTTTTCCTTGGGATGGTCAACTCTTATCAACAAACTATCCCCACTTTTCTGAGCTTGCCAAACTCTTGACATATCTGATTTAGAAGAATGTTCAATTTCAATTAGAGACAACTTAACAACAGTTTTTTGACATCCTGAGAAAAATCTCATGACCACTCCTGAAATGATACATCTCAAGTTTAATAAACTATTTATACTTTTTCACTGATGCTAGCAATGTGGCTATTTTGGCCATTTTGACACAACTTGATGAAAATCAAGTTGACCATCCTATAGCATATTTCAGTAAAACACTAACTCAGGCGGAGAGGAATTACAGCATTAATAATTGCAAGCGCCTAGCTGTATTGCTTGCCATTAAAAATTGTCGTCCTTTCATATATATGAGAATCATTTTACAGTGGTTATGAACATGCCTACCTATGGTGGCTACAACAAATGAAAAATATATATGGACGGCTGGTTGCTGGCATATCAACCTTTAAATCATTTTGACTTTTCCATTTAAATATCACCCCAGAATGATAAACCAGATTGCTGATGGATTTTCACATTACCCATAATTGACACTTTATGCCTCCAAGAAGGAAGATTGAGTTATATAAACTTATTGTGAATTCTAAGGAATGGATCCAAGTGACTCCTGAGGTTCAGCAATCTTTGAATAAGATGACCAATTGACAAAAATTGAGAATGGATTATTATATAAACAATGTGAACATCTTTTTTTGCCATATGTTTGCCCATTTGGCTAGAATGGGAACCGCCCTGGAGGGCCATTAGACTGTAGGCCATAGCGCCATAATGAAAATACATCAATGACTGTAGGAGCAAGGATAATGGGAAAGGATGATAAGTCAATCCAAGAAGTCATCAATTCTTGTCTTATTTTTGCTATTCAGAAACTTATCAATCCAATGAATCAAAAAAAGGTCATGGCTCCAATTGTATCATCTTCTATTGTCAGCATTGGCATTGCCATCCCGCTACCTATGACATTGTATGACACAGGCATATCATACTGGTAGCTAATCACTTCAAAGAAGGGGTTGAAGCCATCTCAGTTGCTTCAACCACTTTTTAAGTGACCGCTTTATTTTTACTTCACCGGGTCACCTTCCATGATAGCCTAAAGTACTGTAATACAACAATGACACCAACTTCAAATCCCAAGTAATTGTTGATTTTAATTTTTTATGGGCACTTATCCTTCTTTTACTGTCCCATATCATCCAACTACCAAAGTAGCAGTAAAACAAGCGAATTGAACACTAATTGCCACCCTTCACAAGTTGACTCAATCTTACTCATCTTAAAAGAATGAATACCTTCCATCGGCTTTATTGGTATCATTATAAGGTATTATTGGATTATCCAGATGTCACTTTTTTGCTTTATATTGCTGGGAGCTGATCTTACCCTCAAGTGTTCAACCCATATTGGAGATCTCCACGCCAGAAACAGTTGAGCTTGCAATGTGAAGGATGGTGAATATATTATTTTGATTACAAGCCATACCAGCTAAGTCTATGGGAGCTATCAGTAAATGAGATAAAATTAATTACCAGAGACCAGTTTTGCCTGAGTACCAGCTAGGTGATTTGACCTTGTTCTACCACAACCAGCCAGGGGTCAGGTTTATAAAATTGAGTCATTATGTTCAGGCCATATTTAGTGATTTCAAGGAAAGGAGTGCTCAATCACAACACATCAAGTTGGGCTCCATATTTAAATTGAGTTCACGCTCAATTTCTTTATAGCTATGTACTTCCTTGGCAAAATCTTGAGGGGGGTGTAGTGCTTCTATTATAAAGTTTAATGGTGCTATGCCTGAGAATCCTGACAGTAAATACTTGAAGCCAACTGATTCATATGACAAGTTTATTTTGTTGAAAAAGGTGCCAAATCACCGCTTATGTCCTATTAGCTAGAGTATCTTTCTATGCTAAGTATAGGAAAGTGGACTTAATGAAGTCAAGTACCAAAGCAAGATATAGAATTAAAAATGTAATTTTAATAGTATAATTTAGGATTTATAATATGTTGCAATTAACAATATATACTAAAAGAAAAATTTTCAATATAAATAATTTAGGGTTACAACCATAAGGGAGGCTCTTAGTCAGGCGATAAACCCAGATGTTAATGTCATTGTATCAAATTTTCAATAGGTAAAATTGTGAGTTGAATACCCAAGTCATATAAGATTGGGGGTTACTTAAGTTGAACACTCAGCAACTTCTTGATTCTTACCTTTTTTGGGGTTTATCTTAATTTAATGTCTTGAATGCCACTTCAAGTAGTTGTTGCCTAACTTTCTGATGATCCACCTTTTTGATAAGGCAGTAATTCATCTCAGAATTTTTTGGCCCAATCTGGTCCATCAGAGTTTTCCTAGGATCAGATAGAGCTGTGCTGACTATCAATTTCTCTAAACTATTTAGGTAATTGATCTAACCCCCTTCTCAGGTATAGGTGTCTATTTAGCTGATGAAGTCAAAAGTGTGATATTCTTTTTATCATGTCTGATATTAAAATATGCAACATCAACTCCTTCAATATATTAGCGGATAAAATCTTTTTCTTTCTGTTTGACATGCACTTTCAAGCAAATTTTGAAAAAAACCAGTTAACTTTCCACTGCTGCCTCACCACATCAATTCCCCAAATATGCTCTTGGATCCACCACCTGCTACCCCAATGTGGGGCTGCAATGCTCCACCTGCTAGCATTTACCGCCCAGCAGGCAAACACATGCATACTGGCTCATACATAATGACAAATAAATCCAGCATTATGTCCCTCTAAGGGCCTATCACTCCACTTTACACAAGTCCACCCAACCCACAGCCATCCTCTAGTCCTACCTAGATCCACTATCCGCTTTTGCCTCTATGTTGAGTATGGACGCCTCTTCCCATATGCTGACTAAGTGATAATTGAGCTGGCAACTGCCACCTTCGCACTGGCAGTATCTATGACTTCCTCCCTTATAAGGGCTATTTTGATATAGTCTTCTCCACTGAAGTGGATGTTGCCGCTGCAGCAGCTACACCCTTATATACTAAAACACCCCCATTACCACCACCCAAAGCACATCTTTCAGATGATACCACACTCATGGTGACCTTTGCAAACTTCCCTTCACACCTTCCCCCTCAAACACTTTATGGGGAGTTGATGTTTAGGCTGTACACTTATGGCAAAGACCCCATCCTTCAATTCATAGTCCCAAGTGGTGCTGAGAGCCTCGTGGCACCTTGGGCAATGGCCACCGTTCCACCCCACCAACTACACATGGCCCAGAACATCAACCACATGCCTATATCCCATTACACCCAACCATTTATTTTAGGCTCACATTGACAACAGTTGCACAATTTTCCCCTATGCTAGAGCTGGACCATACAAAAAACATTGTGATACAATCTAAACCCTGCAAACACTGCCAACTCCACCTATGAGGCCACACCAATAGCATATAAGTGGGGATTTGCTGCCCCACCTCCCAGGTTGTGTGCTTAATAAATTAGCAGAAAAATCTAGCAGCCCAAATCTAAGCTGGCCAATTTACACCCATGTCAACCAATTGGATGCAGCTTCAAAACCATATTCAATCCAAAAATTTCCCGCTCCAAAACTTACCCAACTAGAGCCACCTATCACCAAAGAAATCCAAGTCAACCAATATCCCTGGGACTTATTTGGTGAAGTGACCAATTCTTGTGAAATTGTCCCACCACTGATTATCAAAATTGATTTAGAACCTTATCTGAATTCAGACTTTGATGTCCAGCCCCGCCCAACCAATATCTCCCCAAACCCATTACTACCCTATACTTAAATAACTACTAGCTTGCTGAGACTGTGGTGGCCTCACCCAAAAATTACCATCTTCATGAAGCTGTGGCAAAATCTGTCACTGAATTTAAGGAAGGGCTTCACATCATCTAGTTCTCCTTAATTTCCCTGCTATTGCAAAAGAGGAAACCAAACGCGGTATGAAACTGCTACCACCGCTGTCAAACATTTCACCAAACTGGCAGATTTTTTCACATCCACAAATATCATCAGAGCCAACATTGCGAAATTAGCTCAACTTACCAACGTCCGCATCCAAGCTGAACACCATGCCGCCAAACTTATAGAGGCTTTGATTCAAGCCCAAATTACTAATCCCAACAACTATCTACTTCACCTAGACCTCCATTCCATGGATGCACCAACCCCCTTGCTATCAACATTAATCCGCTTCTTCAATGCTGAACTCAATGAAGATCTGCATAATCTCTCCTCCCCCTCCATCATGGTGGGATAAGCGGCTCACCGCTGTGCCGCCTGGTAGGTTGTTTTCTCACTTCTTTTTGTGTTTCACGCTGCTTGTTTAGGGCGGCCAGTTCATGTTTTTGATTGGTTTGTTTTGGATTTTCTGTTTTGGTATTGTCCTTCCCCTAGTCAGCTTGCCTTGGTTAAATAAAATATATTGGCATATGAGTACTGACACAATAATCAGCTATGAACGAGGTTGATCATTACTACAATTTCTAAAGGCTTGATTGCTTGTTTCTCTCCAAGTTTTAAGGTAATAGCGTATGACCCATCCCAGATTGAATCTAGTTTACTTCTTGTTAAGCTATTTGGTTGTGAAAATATAAATCAAGTAAAAAATCTTAAAGGCGGGTAAAGTTTGGCATATAGCTTTTGATGCTTGACCTTCTCTTTTAACCATCTTGGCTAGATTTGTCATACCCTCTGACTGAAGCTCTATAATCTTCTAAGCTAGTCTCCTTAATGCTTCACCAGACTTCTCGTTATTACCACTGATAACTTCTCAAGCTAACAAAGCTTGTTTTCAGAGTTCTCTTCCATATAGGACTAAAAAGAGATATTTTGATAACTCAAAGAAAACTTATCTGGTAATACATCAATGCAGTTGGGAAGTAATGGTCCCAGTGTAATGGATCAGTAGTGGCCATCTTACATAGTATCAAGACTAACTTCCTATTCGCTTTTTCTACATTCACACTAGCTGATGGGTTGTAAGGTGCTGAGAATAATCGTTGAGTTCTCATGATCGTAGCTAGGAAACTCACAACTATTAATGTAAAGTTATATTCTTTGTTATCGCATAGGAGGACCTGAAGGCAGCCATGCCTAGTAACAATTTTTGATACAAAAAGTTAGCAGTAGCTTTAGAGGCTTTCGCTGGGAATGGCAAAAGCTTCAACTCACTTTTTAAGATGCTTGATCCCTACTAGGGTGTATTGATTACTCCTGAAGAACCAGATAATTGAACTATGATGGCTAAACTGATGGTGTGAAATGGCTAAAGATGGGTCTTGAGTTGATACTTGCACTTGCCTAATGCGGCATCTGCTTTTTACAAGTAATGCTAGCATCTAAGACTTCCCCTACAAATTCTAGTTTTATTCCCGATTGTAGTGATCCTTGATCCCTTCATATGTTTTCCTGGATCCTCCATGGCCTAAGTTAATGTGGGGTTCCATTATAACTGATACCCATTCTGAAGGTCACAAGTAAGTTACCCATTCATTCGACTTTCTTATAAAGTAATCTGTCAAAGATCTTTGTAATTTGAGAATGCCGTTTTAGAATCTTCTGAGATGCTAAATTTCATCTTCCCAGGTGTCTGGATCCATAAGTAGATCATGCAGAAGATAGGCTTTGCTATTGTCAAGATATAGTTGGGGCAGTTGAGTCAACTCCACCTACATTCATGTGCTTCAATACAGATAAGTGGACTACATTCATTTGTAATGCTGAAACTTGATAGCATATCTGGCTAGTCTTCCTGTCAGTTATATTTTTTGCAGTCACTTTAGGGAGGCATAGTCTGTCACTTCTGTAAAGTTCATACTTTACAAGAAGGTCTGGAAAAGTTTTACTGCCAGTAGAATAGCTTATCTACTTTTTATGTGATGATTTAATTTCTCTCAGCTTTTGAAAGCAATTTGCTATAATATGATACCAGGTGGTCAATGCCGTTCTCATTTAATTGGAAAAATATGGTGCCTACAGCTAAGTTTTAGGTATTGATAAATTAGTATGAAAGGCTTTCCACAGTCTTTATGTCACAAGATTAGTTTTCTCTCCAACAAACTATTCATTGTCTTAAATGAAGTTCATTGCTCTACTTCCCATATGAATGGGGTACTGTGAAAAAGTAGACAGGCAAGAGGTTCAGTGAGTTGAGCGTAGTTAGGGAAAATTGATGGTAATATCCTATCATTCATAAGAATAACTGTATGTCTCAAAGGCTCAATGGATCAGGAATCTTAGAAGATATCTTCAAATTTATTGTGTAAGAGTTGAATTCCTTCCAAATAAATAGCATGTCCTAGAAAAGTCAATTCCTGTCTGGAAAAAGATAAACTTGGCAGATTTTACTAAAATATGATTCTCTCTCATTTATAGAAACGCTTACTTTAGGTGGTCTAGATGATTAATGGAGGTTTTAGAAAAACAAATTTATCATATAGGTAAATTAAACATAGATGAGTTTAAGATCTTGCATGATGTGAAACATCGCCCATTGGAATGAGGTGTGGATGTTGCATAATCCCTGTGGGATTTAAGTAGGTTGGAACAGTCCTTCCTGCATATTAACGCACATTTTTCTTGATTTTCAGGTGAAAGATCCACCAATATCCGCTGGTGAGGTCCATCGCTGAGAATAAATTTGAGCCAGAGAGTCAGGCCATGGCATTGTAATATTGAAATTGGATACCAGTCCTTCATGGTGAGAATAATTAGCTTCCTGTAATCCATTACTGTTTTGTGACCAACATTCTTCTTCAATATGAGTAAAGAGGGGATGACTATGCACTATGGGAGGGCACAATTAAGCTTGCATCCAATACTTGCCTAAGCATTCTTCAAGTATTGTTTCTCTACCTTTGACTTTCATTATGGCTTTGATCAGATAGTGCTTGAATCTCCTACTCCGATACTATGAGTCCAGTCTTTCATGTGACCATAGTTGACATCTGACGTAAATAAAACATCCTAATAACCTTCAAGTAATTAGCGCACCTTCTAAAGTTTCTCCTGATTTAATTTATTGAATATTTGGAATTATGGGATAGCGCAAATGAAATTATTGGTTGGCAGGTCAAAATCAAGGTGAATACCAATAAGATGTCCCTTGTCAATTTCACAATGGGAAGTAATTGTCCTTTCTAATTTCTTGATGCTTCTTGACGAAAATATCAGTGTTGGTCAAGTTCCCATATACTGATAGATCATTTGGCCGCTGATAGGCTGGAGCAAGGGATTTTGACAAAGCTTTTAGTTCAAACCTACCAACTAAATGGCACTATAATATGAAGCAAACAGTTTAGGGTATACTTAGGGTTATGTTGGTGGAAACCACTCCTTGTTATCATGGTTAAGTTTCTAACTCCTCATTGGCATAAAATAATATACCTTCTGATGCATTTACTGAGTCAAGTGGTTTTTTGTGTTTCTTTCAGAGATAGGATATCAAGAAGATAAAGTGCAAACAGGGTATTCACCCAGACAAAATTAATACTTCTTATTGGATTCTTTATTACCCAAGGCAAGAGAAAATTATATTATGAGTGATAAATATACTTCTTTCAGTTTGATATTCTTCATATTCCTTATAGACTGTAACCCAATGAATATATCAATTTGGATGTTGGTTAGGGCAACTGTGGGAGCTGAATATACTAAATTTCTAACTTGGATTGGCAGAGATTAGTATGCATCCATCGCCTTGATGTTAATTAGACTGGTGGTACTATACTCTTAATATATTCAAGGTCTGGGCAGAGCTTGAACTTCTTGATGATTCAGTATAACACAACATTGATAGTCAGTCCCATATCCAAGGTAGCCACAACTCAGACATTCTGAATTACCACTTCCACTTTGGTAATGGTTATTTAAACTTCAGTGGAAGGGCAACACCTCTTTGAGGAAGAACGTCGCTTTGAGCCTCAAGCAGTCTTGAGATACTTCTTTTTGTTCTCCAGAAGACTATGGATGCTTAAGATTGGTCAGACCAGCAGGTTAAAGTAATGATCAGTATCGCTGGATATATTCATTATCCTGGGCACCCAATAACCTAACTGAGGTAAGTGCCTTTGGAAACCTGAGCATCATCAATATTTTTGGTGTTCAAATGGTTCAGAACGGCTAGCTCAGAGGGTGAACCTAAAACGTAATCTGTGTCCTCATGACCCCCTTCAGAGTCATCATCATGTTCATTTTCAAGAAAAATTGAGATGAGCAAATATCAGTGTCTTTCTTTCAGGTACTTTAGGTCGGTCAGCTTTAGAAATACCGAATCCTAAAATGACCTTTTTTTCCCCTGCTCTGCAAGAGCAGGTACTTCTTAAAGCACATACCTTGGTATGGTTGTTCTTTCAATAGTTGCATCTTGGCTTTATCTCCTTCTTAAGCTCCGCTTCTTCCATGAAATACACTCTAGGTTTTGTGAAGGCTTTCCAGGAGGTCTCTGGCTTGTGTATAACACCTACATTGAGTAGTTCTTATTTGATGTAAAATATGAAATTGAAACTTCGTTTGATGGATGTGACATGTATGGCTAGGTCTGGGTTACTGTGTAAACCAGCAATGACAGCAGCTATTGTATTATCCATATTGAGCATCTTTGAGGTCAACAGCGTTTGGGCTTCTTTATAAAAAAGTTTAGCAAATTTGGCTAGGGTTTTGTTTCAATGCATAATGATTTTCATAAAGACCCATTTCTTCATACTCAGGCTCTGCTTTGCCCCAAATCCCTGATGAGCGCTCCCTATACTTCTCTTCAGGTATGCAGGTCATCCATATGAGGCACCATAACCTCTTGATTCATATGGCTTTAGCAAGATAATATATGATTAACCTTTTAGTGATTGGTCTCACCTGACTATCGCAGCTTCATAGGTGTAGAGGAAAGATGTGATGCTCCCTTCGCCAGGTGTAATTTTATCCTTGAATATAGACTTAAAGGTCTTGGCCTCCAATATGTTAATGAAGTATACTCTGGGAGCTTTGGATTCATTAATCTCAGTTCTTATGTTGCTCTGTTAAATTAGTGTATTAGTTGACATATTTGGTCCTGTAGAGGTTGAGATGTTGTTTTATTTCCTCTAGGATAAGTCTTGCCGTAACATCTAGCAGATTGATCTTTATTTCAAGAATGATTATATCATTTTCTTAAGTACTAATGCGGATGTTCATATAATGAATTTGTTAGCAAGTGGATGAGCAGTAGGTTATTAAAAGCTTGTTCTCATCCTCTGATACTTTAATGCATTAATTCAAGTCCTTCATCATTTCCTTGCATTTGGTGCTATGAGGAGGCTTGTCAGTCTTGGCTTATAATTCTTCTGTGAGATTATTCCAGAGTTTTTCAGCTTCGTTGAAGTGACAATAGACTTGGTTAGTGTCCTCCTGACTGGAGGATTTGCCTCTCAAGCTGTCCTCAAATTTGTTAAGTACTTGGTAATGGAATGAGTCAGCTCCTGAGTTCCATGGAACGTTAGATCCTGTTCAACATGGCCACTCAGAAAATAGTTCTCTGAACTGCTGATGAATTCTCAGAGGTTTGATGAACTCCAGATAGTCAATTTGTTGTTGGGCTTACTCTAGACATGCCTTAATAAGGATTATCTGTTCTTCTTCCTGTTGACGTCTATTAGAAGATTGGTCTGCCATTTCCCCATAATCTTTGTTATTTTGCCTTCAGAGCTCTTCAGTGAAGATAGCAAATAATCACTTAGTATTTTCATTTATATATGTGAATTTCTTTCAAAGGAGTCGCATAACTTCCTCCGCATACGTGATAGCACCAGAATAGATAGTCCCCATTAGATTATGGAGCTGAATGATGTAAGAATGGTCGCTTTAATCAATGACGGACGTCATTTATACTTTGTGATGCTGACCTATATACCTACTCATAGGTCATCCATAAGTCTTATTGGGTATCAATATGATGGTGGAGCTCCTCGTTTTTGGACTTCTAGTAAATGCACAAAAAGTAAAGTGCATGGTGCACAAATTGTATGATAAAGTGAGATAGATTCACACTTGATCCATAACTCTCTGGAAGAGAACCGGATTTGTACAGGTTCATGAGAGTCCTGTTTACAGCGAATGCCCTTTTGTGGCTGACTTTTTCTCTTAGGCTTATGACTCCATAAAGTAACTCTCAAACTCTTTCAATGAAGATCCAAAATATATGATGTGATTTTGTAATCTTTACAAAGCTTTTCTTGAACTTTATCAAGTGTGATGATGAGTGGACATCCCATTTGAACATCTTATTCACTGTTCCCATTGTAAACTTTTTTCCACTTGACATCACTTTTGAGCAATTTTAAGAAAGTAGTTAATTTTCTACCGCCGCCTCACCACATCAGTTTTCCATTTTATGTCCATGGATCCACCGCCTGCTGCCCCAGTGTGGGCAGTGGTGCTCCACATGATAGTGTTTACTGCCTGACAGGAAAACGCGTGTGGACTTGTTTATCCACTTTAACAAATATATCTGGCCATTTTGTCCTTCCAAAAGTCTTAGCACTACAACTTGCGCAAGTTTACCCAACCCACCCCCACACCCTAGCCCTACCTTTATCCGCTATCCACTTTTGTCTCCATGCCGAGTTTGGATGTCTCCTCCCATATGCTTACAAAGTGATTATTAATCTAGCAACATCACCTTTTAACAAACAGAGTTCATTGACTTCCACCCTAACAAGGGCTGTTTTGATATCAGCTTCCCCACTGAAGAGGACGCGGCCGCTGCAGCAGCTATGCCCTTAATATACAAAAACAATTACATTACCACCACCCAGAACACATCTTGCAGATGATACCACACTCTTGGTGACCTTTGCGAACCTCCCCTCACACCTTCCCCCTCAAACACTCTTTGAGAAGTTGATGCCAGGCTTGTCCACTTATGGAAAAGACCACATCCTCCAATTCCTTGTCCCAAGTGGTGCTGAGTGCCCAGGCAGCATCCCAGACAATGGCTACCATTACCCCCTCACCAGCTGAACATGGCCCAGCATATCCAACCGCATGCCTATATTCCATACGCACCTGAACATTTTTTTTGGGCCCACACTGACAATGGTTGCACAATTTGCCCACTATTCATAAGTTGGACCATACAAAAAAGTATGTCGTTACAATTTAAAACCTGCGAACACTGCCAACTCCCCACCCATGGGGCCACACAAATACTGGTAAGTGCTTTTATTTGCCCCATCACCCAGGCCATGCGCTTGATGTATCAGAAGCAAAATCTAACAACCCAACCCAACCCAGCCAATTTTGAACCCATGCCAACCAATTGGGTGCAGGCTTAGACCCATGTTCAATCCAAAAAAACCCCCACCCCAAGACTTACCTATCCACAGCCACTTATCACTGAATTAATCCAAGTCAGCCAAAATTTCCTGGTAATTATTAGATGAAGTGTCCAAATCTGGTGAAATTTTCCCACCTCCAGCAAAATAATCCGATTTAGAACAATATCTGAATTCAGAATTTGATGCCTCACTCCCACCCAAACAATATGTCCCCAAATCCAATGCTATCCCACACCAAAGTGACCACCAGCTTGCTGAGGCTGTGGTAGCCTCACTCAAAAATCACTTTTTCATGAAGCTGTATCAGAGTATGTAAATGATTTTTAAGGAAGGGCTTCACATCACCTTGTACACCCAATTTCATTACTATTGCAAAAGAGGAAATCAAACGTCTAACTTAAACTACCACCAACGCTGTCAAACATAGATTTGAACTTGAAGATTTTTGCCCCATCCACACATGTCACCTGAGCCACCATTTCAAAATTCGCCCACCTTCCTGATAACCGCATCCAAGCTGAACACCATGTTGCTGAATTCATAGAGGCTAATCTCCAGCCCTAAATATCAATTAAAATGATTATCTGCCTCTCCTCAACCCTCACCCCGCGGACGTCCCAACCCCTTGCCATCAGAATAGGTCTGCCTCTTCAATGCTGAAGTCAAAGTTGATAATCCGCCTGATCCCCCTTCCCCTCTGCCATGGTGGGATAAGTAGCTCGCCGGTGTGCCACCTGGTAGGTTGGTTTATCATTTTTTGTGTGTCTTTCAGATTCTGGTGGTTAACTCAAAAACAAACCTTTGAAAACCATCAGATCAGGCCAATTACCCTTTCAATGTTTGAGCTAACACCTATATTCTCACCTCAAATCCTATTGCAATCATAAATACTTGGTCAAATATCTCAATGTTAATTTGATCAAGTATCTAAGCAGAGCGCTCAGTCCAAATACACTTGCATATTCTGGCCAATTTCCTATGCATCAAATTTCAGCAATTGGTCCCAATTATCAGGAACACAATCAACTTATTCATATAGAACGTTTCGGAGATGACCCATGGTTAATGTCTGAAAATCCCATGGACTTCAGACAAACAAAAAACATAATCAGTTTCCCACCTTAGGACAAATTTTGTATGTCAATACGCGTAATTAGCACAATAGCACTTGTGTGGACTGCCCAAAAGGAAACCTAGTGCTATTGAGGAAGAGCCTGCTGACGTCCTGATTAGGGGTGCGTCATTTAATTCAATTGATGCCAAAATTTCAAGAAGGTGTATTTTGTCAGCACTATGACGAAACTGAAATCCAGAAGATCTCAGGACAATTTTGCATGCTTTTATTACAATTTTTGTACCTTAAATCCTCCCAATTTTGAGAGTATTTTGCCACCAATGAACCTAAGAAAAGGTTTCAGTTGTAGCCAAACTGAGGTGGTAATATTGCTGTTGGAATTTTGTGCTGGAATGTGGCCAGGAGATGCCCTAGAGATATAAATACCAGCATCTGGCCTAATGAACATTATCTAATAAATAGCTTCTAATAGTAATTATATTTATCTTATCCTTT
This sequence comes from Massospora cicadina, assembly GCA_022478985.1. Taxonomy (NCBI): domain Eukaryota; kingdom Fungi; phylum Entomophthoromycota; class Entomophthoromycetes; order Entomophthorales; family Entomophthoraceae; genus Massospora; species Massospora cicadina. Next base: position 28,001 of record JAKSZP010007953.1, read on the forward strand.
TCCTGGTTTTTATCTGAATCCTAACCTTGGAGAAGTGTCGACAAACATGAAGGATCAAGTCCCTGTTTGTATTATATCCTTCCTTAGTAAAATTCCCAAATATGAAGGAAAAATTATACTTAAAATTGGCTGGAAGAGTCGAGGCGAATTTAATAGGCCTATTGAGTTGTTGAATGATCCAATATTGTAAAACCAGGCACTATTGAGGATCAACCATCAGAACTTCAGCCTGAATAGACATGAAGGATAACAATTTCCAAGCGAGTGATCCTCAGATTTTGACAGTGTCCCTCTGCTCATTTATGACAGTTGATACATGTTTTTTGGTTTATTTAGTTTTGGAGTTTCTGTTTCAGTAAAGTCCAACCCATGGTCAGCATACCTCAAATAAATTAAAATTCACTGTTCCAATTATGCACCTAGTGGGTCACACTACCAATTGAGTAATCTTCCATAGGGAGATTAATTAGCTAAAGCTATCATTAAACGTTGGCTGAGCCCCTAAAGTGAGCACCAGCCTATTGGGCTTCAGTTTTTAAGCTCAATGGTGCTATGTCCAATAATCCCAACATTCAATTTTTAAAGCCATCTAAGATGAATAACAAGTGTATTCTATTTGATAGGGCACTAAATCACCACTTATGTTCCATCATCTATAGTATCCATTCTATGGCAAGTGTGTCAAAAATGGACTTATTGGAGTCAAGTACCAAAAAGAGATATAGTCTGATTATGAAATTTTATTATAGTTGAAATAGGGGTTTTATATCTCACATTTAACAATATAAACCCCAAAAGGAAATGAATCAATAAATTTAATAGAGGAAATCTGGATGGCAGGTTCTTTATCAGGAGATGCAGTATGGACACTATAATGCCTTTGCTGCATATTTGATGTGGTAAAATTTTAAGTTGTTTATATCAAGTCAGATAAGACTTGTTATCACTTAGGTTAATCATTTGACAAATTCTTGATTATCAGCCTTTTGTTAGTTCTTCTAAATTTAATACCTCAAGTGCAACCTTAAATATAAGTTGCCTGATCTTCTGTTGACTCTTCATTCTGATTAAACAGGATTTAATCTCATGCTGACTTAGGCTCAAATTGATCTTATGGACTTTTCCTAGTATCAGGTTATGCCTTACTGATTACTGTTTTTTTGTGTGATTAGTCATGGTAGCTTCTCTAACCCTCTTCTCAGATCTAGACGCTTTTGTTTTTAGGAGTCAAACAATTGATATTTTTCTCATCATGTCTGATATCCTTGATCATTTGAGGTACGCCGACCAGGGGATGGACAGTACTGATCACAACACTCAAAACGGCAAAACAAACTACTTACCAGGTGGGAAGCAGAAACTGCTTAACCCACCATGGCAGAGGGTGAGGAGGGGTCGGGGGGTTGGTTTTCAGAAAGACCCGCCTCAATCAAGGGGTGTTGATTACAGTACCAGATCAGAGCAGAGAGCCAGGGCGTTGGGGCATCTGCATAGTGGGGGCTGAGGTCAGCGTAGTAGGAGTTTTCCACTTCTGCATCAAGATAATGATGGGAAAGTGTTTCAACAAAAGCTGCGAGGAGAACTTCAGCTTCTTTGCGGGCTTCAGGAAGTTGGGTGAAAAGGGAGATACTGTGGCGGGTGATTTTGGCTGAGGGGTTGAATGAAGCAAGCGTTGCGACATTCATAACAGCGATTTCAGCATCATCAAATAGTTTTGAGATGTCACTGCAGGGAGATTCAGGGAAGTCGGGGGGGGAAGAAGATGGTGGGCAGGCCATGCTGGAGCTGAGCCACTGATTGGGCCACCGCGGTGCGTAGTTTTGGGCAATGAGGAGAGGCCACCGCAGCTAAGGCGAGCTGGTGGTCACTTTGGAAGGGAGCTGTATTGGGTAGAGGAGCAAAATGGCGAGGGGTAGGGGTTTCATCAAAGTTTGGAAGGAAAAATCCTGCCCAACCATAATCGCCATGGCAGAGAGGTTGACCTGTATGCTTACTAATGAGGATATTACCTGATTCGTCAGTTTCAGCCAATAGATCCCATGGATTTTGGTTCACTGGAATAGTGGCGTTTAAATTTGAGTGGGTAGGATTGGGCGATTGGGCAGCTGCTTGGGTGCGAATGTTGGTCCAAGCATTGCTCTGATTGGCTGGCGTAGATTTAGGTGGGAGAGTGAGGATGGAGGTTTTGGGTGGGGCTGATTTTACATGTGGGACCACTGAACGAGATTGGAGGGTGGGAGGGGGCAGCAAAGCGCCCCATACTGAACCTCCAGAGGGGGGCTCAGAAGCTGCATCAGCGGATTTGGCCTTAGGGCACGCTCTTTTTGCATGGTCGAGGCTAAAGCAGAGGGAACAAATCTGCCTACCATTATCGACCCAAGCCCAAAAGAAATGATCAGGCGCTGCAGCCACACTAGCGCGAGGTGGGATTTGTTGGGCTATGGTAGGGTGGTGTGGTATGATGGTGGCTGTTGCATGAGGAGCAGCAAGGCGTTCTGCACCAGATGGAATGGCAAAGATGAGGTTGGGCTGAGTGCCATAAGCCATGAGCCCCGCGACCAACTGGTCATACAAAACCTGGGGTGGAAGGTGGGATGGGAGATTTGCAAAGGATACCACTAGCGTGGTGTCTGAAGGGAGGCGAGTACGGGTTGTGGGAATGGGGTTTTTTTTATAAATTAGAGGAGTTTGTGCTGCCGCTTCAGCATCCTCCTCAGATTGTAACCCAACGTCAAAGTAGCCCTTAAAAGGGCGGAAGTCTATAAAGCCAGCTGGCGCAAAGGCTGTAGTGGCTAGGTCAATAATTGCCTTATTGGCATATGGGAACAAACGCCCATAGTCCACTATGAGGCAATAGCGAATAGCAGAGCGAGGGAGGGCGAGAGGATGGGGGCGAGAAGGGTGGACGCGCGCCAGGTGGAGCGCTAGGTCTCGTGGGGGGACAAAACGGTTGGAAGCAGTGGGCGGGCTGTTTGAACCTGTCTGAACGCGCTTGCCTGCAGGGCGGAAAACGCTAGGTGGGGGTGCACTGCTGCCCCACACTGGGGTGGCAGGCGGCAGAGCCAAGGACATCAAAGAATAGGTTTGGGCAGATGGTTGTGGATAAATAAACTTAAATTTAAAATCGGATAAAAGTGACTTTGAGCGGTTAAAGAGAGTTTTCCATGTCTGATATCCTGATATCTGACAATCCTCAGCAGCCAGATGAAGAGACAAGTTAGCTTTAAATTGGTCAGGATCTTACAAAGTCTTTTATATAAAAAGGGAATGAACGTTTGATTGTTGAGGTTGACTAGGGTAATGTGAAATTTGGGTGCATAGTTGATAGTTTACAATCCATTACTCCCTTACACCAAGATCAAAAAAGGGGTGCTGTAAAGTTTAGTGCTCAAACCCTTATGCATGCTACTTGCACAGGTTACAAATGACTAGCCCAACTCTTGTTACACCAATAGTATGACTACGTGGTAGAGTTCTCAATCTCATAGTATAGGTAAGAGTATGCCAAAGATCTACACGAATAAACAGCAATATTTGACAACAAAATTGATCCTTTAACTATAAATAGTCAAATAATTTTTATAGCTTATTGCTCCATTCAAGATTTGATAGAGCTCTTATTATGAGGACCTTTAACTATTGTAAAATGCAATCATATATGAGAGTTAATGAGTTAATATCCAGTCTAAATGTGAATTCACAGGGGAAATTACAATGCAATCCTCTTACAAGACAAAAGTCCATTAACCCTTTCACTGTTTTTCAAAAATTCATCCGTTTTTTGGCCTTTAATTTGGCACAAATTTCTTAGCTGATGTTCACTCTTTTTAGGCTCATTTTGGTCCTTGTCATAAACAAAAATAAAGAAATTTTAAAATAAATCTATATAAATCTTATTTGTTTGGACGAATATATGCGTTTTTTGACTTACATACCCCTCAACTTTTGAATGCATATATACGTTTTTAGATTTACATCATCCCCCATTTTTGGACGCATAAATGTGTGAATCAAAAAAGGGTTAACGAAGTTGGGATTGTCTGTTAATTGATATCACAAACTAGGAATAACATCAATGAATATAACACTTTCATTCTTGGCTTAATCTACAACTAAGATCTTGATAGACGATCCTCAAGTTCATGTTAAGGTCAGAAATTTTCGTGAACACATTAACTATTCTCCCATCATGTAGGCTTAATATAGTGTATGCTTTGGCAGTGACCCAGTCAAGTACATTACAAGGTCTTTTTTATAAGCTAGTCAACTTATGCATCACCAAATCCTTAAGTAACTCAGTAAGTAACTTGATTGCCAAATGCAAAGCTTGGCACTGTAAATCGTTGCAAGTCATCTCTATTTTCTGATTAGCTATACTAGTCAGGGATGCTCCATAGGCCTCAATCTAAACTTAATTAAGGGTTCACCACCTAGTTGAAGTATGAAGATGGTCAAATCTTATCCTCATCAGTGACGTTGGAATGCATTATAGGCGGTAGCGCAGGTTATTTGACCATAAGAAAGCTGGAAGGGTGAATATCTTGTACCACTGTGGAAATTGATAGTTTAAGAAAAAGTTGAGTCAATGTATATGGCCTATTGTGAAGAAAAACCATTTTCAAACTTCTGAGGCAAGTACTTGTAATAAGGTATCATTGGTACGTTCTACCATTCCATTGCTATTGGGATGGTATAGGATGGCAAGGATTCCATAAATTCCCAAAAAAACATTCATCTTGGGAATGACTTAAAAGGTGAAATCTGTGGCATTGTCCATGAGAATACTATCTGGGCAACCATGCTGGTGGGTTACCTGTTCCATTATAGTTTAGCAGTATATATATGTACATGATCTTTTTCGTCTTGTGCTTTGAACTATCTAGTAAGTTGATAAATTGCAACTGTTATGTATATGAAGCTGAAATAACTAGCTGGGAAGGTCCTTATAATATATATAAACACTGAATGTCAAGCATAGTTAGGCTTGATGAACCAGTAGGTAGTGGCAGACTTATAAAAATGATGCGCTTGATATTCATAGCATATTGTTAATACAAATCACTCATATTGATGCGTAGGTATTCCCCAAGAATACACTTGCTAAATTATCACTAAGGTCACAAATATACCTCTAGGGCCCATGGTGCGATAAACTTGTATTATTTTATTTATAGATGAGCTGAAGGTAGAGGGTATAGCCTTCATTCGTTTCTCAAAACTTTATATAATTGCCAGTCCATATCTTTGGTGTTTCATTAATTAATCTAATATGTGACCAATATCAGGATTTTTAATCATCATGATTTTTGTTTTCATTTTTCAAATAGTCAATCTGCAAAAGGGTATAATGCTGTTATGACAGGCAGCCAAGAGAGTCCATCACTTTTTGATGGGTATGCTCTAAGCGATGTGCTAGAACATAGTTGTAGACCTGTAATTACAGGGCCCAGATTAATAACTGACATTTGGGTTCCTTGAGATTAATAAACATTGCAGGGAACATGGTTGGCGACAACCTTAAACTTGGTCCAATGTATGAAGATTTGAAATTGTTTACAGGTATATATGGCAGCTAATCATTCTTAAACAGGTATCATATAAATATGTTCATTTTTGTCTAAGACGCGACTGTAGAAGGTTACCAGGTGCTCCTATTCAGCATCCACCATTTGAGAGAATACAGCTCATATAGATGTGAGGGACGCTTCAGATTTCACTATTAAATGCTGATCAAAACAGGGATAACTCAGTATAGGGCTTCAGTCAAGGCTCTCCGTAGTTGGTTAAGGGATCCTTTCCAGCCTTGAGGCCATTAAAGGTAATGCCTCCTCAAAGTAAATGTAGTAAGGGCTCAGCAAGTTCTTAAAATACAGTTTAGATTGAAACTAGTAACTGATTATTTATGATGATTACTTGGATATACCATTTATTCTCAAGCTCTCACATGAAATTGATAGCATAAAGTTTTTGAGGCCGTGATCATATTCCTTAAGTGCCAATGATGTGCCCCAGATATACCATCTGGGACTAAAAAACTGACATTTGCTAGGTCTGGAAGTTTTTAATTACACTTCCTATGGGGCAGGTTTTCTCTTGGAGTTACTTTAAGTGGATTCTCTAAAAAGAGATAAATTAAAATAAAAACAGGTTTTAAATCGACACATTAACTATTATTGAAAGGATGGGATATTTATAGGTTTTGTTTTAGTTTGTAATCTATCAGTGTAATCAATCACTGCACGATCAACTTTTTAATTAATTGATGGGGATGAGGCTGATCATCCTTATTAACATTACTAGATTGAGATAAATTTGCTCTCCTTCTGATTAAGCTGGGGGAATTGATAGAGTAGAATCTCCAGGGACAAGAGAATTTGGCGAAATCCTGACACTTCCCCTCAAGATTTAATCATGGGGGAGGGTGAATTTTTAAAAACCTAGGGTGAGTATAATTTTGATCACTATGCCAGTATTAACATGAACAATAAAGCACTCCAGTCCTTTTTGAAATATATTTTGATAAGGACCAGACCAGTTGGTTCCTAAGTAATCAGTTCATACACCATGCCAAGAGTGGTAATACATGACATAATCTCTGATTTTGTAAACAGGTAAGGCGGGTTTATATTGATTGGCCCTTTGATTCTCTCTTTGCGTGTTTGCTTCAATCAATTTCATAGCTTGAACTTGAAGACAAATAATCTCATCTGCCAGATTTCTCAAAATTAGATCAAAGGTTTCTGGTATGCTTTCTTCAAGTATGGCTTGTACACTAGAAGGGACTGTGGGGTCTCGCCCATATAGTCACTTGAAAGGCGACATCTTGATAATACAAAGATAGCCTATACAATATTAAAATAAGGCTTTAGGAAAATAAAAATTCCACTGAAATGGATCAGTAGAAGCCATCTTTCTTAATATTGAAACTAGAGTTCCATTGACTCGTTTAATGGCCCCATTCATGAAGGGTTTATACGGAACAACAAATTGTTGGGCAGTGTTGAATAATTTAGGTATATCCTGTACAAGTTGCGAGGTAGTTAGTCCCATTATCTGACATAAGGACCTTTGGAAATCCATGATGAGAGATTATGTGTTGGTTTAAGAATAGCGTTGTAGTTTTCAACTGAGGGAGTGGCAATACAAATGGCCTCAACCCATTTAGTTAAATGGTCAAAAGACATAATAATATACTGGTGTCCATGTAATCCCCGATGAAAAGGACCTACCACATCAATGCTTACCACTTCAAATGCTTTAGTCAGGGGGATAACTTGATGTTGATAAGTTGGGTTGGTAATTCCATGACTTTTACAAATATGACATGAGTCAAGGGTTTCTTGGATGAATTTAGTCATGTTATCCAATAATATCGATTTTTCAACCATTCTTGAGCTTTCTTCAACCCACTGTGGCCTACTTGCTCATGTCCTTCCATGATAGCCTGAAATCGTGAGTTTGGGTGTAAAAGGGGTAAATACTTGGTTTTGACTTCTTATATAAAGCTCCCTTCCAAATCATAGTATCTTTAGTTATAGATTTTAAATAGGTTCTATCTTCTTCAGACTCTTGATCCCACAACTCAGGCCACCCAATGAGGTTTTATAAGCGTTCTTCCTTCTCCACTTCCAAAGTCAGAATAGGCAGTTGAGACAAACAATCAGCATTATGATGTTGAGCACCTGAACAATGAACAATGGAAAAATCGTATTTTTGCAATCTTAAGGCCCAACAATCCAATCTTTTGTCAGGATTCTTCATATTCTGCAACCATCTTAAAGAAGTTTGTTGGTAATAACAGTAAAAAGGTTACCATATAAGCAGGGACGGAAGTGCTTGATTGCTAGAATTATGGCCAAACACTCCAACTCAGTTACACTATAATTTCGTTCAGCTTTGGACAAAGTTTTGCTATAAAATGCGACGGGATGGTCCTTCTGCTCCTCATCATACTGGGATAAGATATCCCCAATAGCGACATTGCTTGCATTGGTATGTATTAAAAAAGGCTTATTAAAGTGAGGATGATTTAAAACAGGTGCCTTAGTCAAGGCAGTTTGCAGAGAATTGAACAACTGTTCTTGAGCTGAACTCCACTTAAAAGGCACTCCATTTTGTAACAGATGGAATAATGGTTCAGCCATATCAGCAAATTTGGGTAAAGATTTCCAATAATACCCAACCATACTGAAAAAGACTTGAATATACTGCAGAGAGAAAGGAGGAGGCATTTGATAGATAGCTTGAACTATATATGTGAGGGATCAAATTCCTTTGGCTGATATTTGATGTCCTAAAACTCCACTTCATTTTATAAGAATGAACATTTAGAGGATTTAAGCTTTAAGGAGGAGCTTTGAAATCGCCTAAAAATTTCTTTTAGATGGCCCAAATGTTTGGTAAAGGTTTTGAAAAATATGGTAATATCATCAAGATATACCAGAACACAAGTAAGCTTTAGGTCCCATAACATACCATTTATAGCCCTAGGGAAAGTGGCTGGGGCGTTGCTCAATACTTGAGGCATCTGAGTTGGTTTAAATAACCCTCACTGGATATGAGAGCACACTTAGCTTGGTCAGCCAGGGATAACTCGATTTTTCAGTATCCACTGCTAAGTCCATGGCTGAAAAATAAGTTGATCCAGCGAACAACCTAAGGGAATCATCGATCCTAGGTAAAGGATAACTGTCTCATCGAGTAATAAGCTTTTAGTCTATGGTAATCCATAACCACTCGGTGAGAACCATCCTTCTTCTTAATCAATAGCAACGGAGATGCCCAAAGACTATTGGAGGGTTTCAATAGTCCAGCCTCCAATAATTGATGCAATTCTTTGGTAACTTGGGCTTCTTCCACTTTAGTCTTATGATAGGGCTTGGAACAAATAGGAAGTTGATTACCAGTTTCATCGGAATGCATTACTCCTCTCATCTTACCAAAGTCATAAGTATGCTTAGCAAAAATGTTGGAGTATTCTTTTAACAACTGAAGCACTTGCTTCTCTTGGTCACTAGTGAGGTGTTTTCCAATAGCAGGCCCCACAGTAAAAATTTCCTGATCACTTCACAGCCCAAAGTCTTGTAGACTTACAAAAGATTTAGCATCATAAATCCGAGATACAGGTAATAAACTGAAATAAGCAATGGGGTGTGGTTTATCTACCATCTTTGGCTCATTGGTAAGGTTTATCAATAAAACAGAAAAACAATCCTGAATATGCATAATCCAATAATCCAGGACACGGCAAGATTTCTCTAACTGAAAGGTTGAAAATTCCCTAGACTTGTAATAAATGTCCTTTGGGAATCAAAAAATGTAAAGAAGTATTAGCAATTACCTGCAATTTTGGCGGAATAATTAGATTGTTGGGGATAAAAATAAGAATCCCCTTTTTGATATCCTCCAAGGTAGGAGGTAATTTTATCCATGGTCGCCAACATGGTATTGAATAGAATAAGACCTTTTGAACCCTCCAATAGACATAACCAACGTTGTGCATGAGCATGTTCAGACAAAAATAAGGAAACTCTATACCCCAAGAGAGATAGCAATATGCCTTAATAATTCCATTGAATTCCCACAAAACTTTAGTTCCCAAAAGTAGGCTGTAACTCAAATTACCAAGGACAATTACAGGGATGATAAAAGTTAGCTTCCCAATTTTAGTGATAAAGACGAAAAAGCTCCAATTGACAGAGTACTATGAGGTCTCAGTGCCATATTCTTTATAAATGGGAAATATCAGGTGTTAACTTGATCCGCTTGATAAATTTTGATGAAACAACATTCAAAAGATCATGTATCAATGATAGCTTTGGCATTGACTTGATTCACTTTGAAATTCAATATGGGTGATAAATTCTTCCAAACTGAGAGGATAACGCCAACAATGAGGGAAAGGATTGAGAAGAATGTTCATCTCTATTATACTTGACAGGGCTTTGATGTTCTTGTTAAACACTCATATCATTATCAAGATGAAGAATCTTATTGGTTTTATCCCATTTCTTCTTTTCATCTGCTTCTTTCTTGAAAAAAAGGTCCTCAGTATGGAAATACTTTTTATTTTTTATTATTTAACCGAGGCAAGCTGACCAGGGGACAGGCATTACCAAAAGAAAGAAATGACATGAAACCTGAACAGGGTCAACTCTGTCAAAGAAAGTTTTTCCACCTCCAGATTGGGACTCAAATTTTTCTGGTTACGTCATGGGTAAGGTTTTCGTGTTATTAGACCTACTAACCGCCAATAGCTTACTTTGGCTGGCACCCCGATCGATGTGCAAAGGGCGGGAATTGAACCCACAACCTTCATGTTGGTAGCCGTACGCCCTTACCGACTCGCCTTCCACCCCCTCAGTATGGAAATATTGGTGACAGTAGTTACACTGAATTACTCTAGTATTCTCAGGCACAGCTTAAATTCTAGGGCGACTAGGTCTTGGAGAATCATAAACGCGGGGCTTCTCTGAAAATTGAGAAGATAATTCTAACAAGTCCTCCTTGATGTCTAATATACTTATAAAATTCTTCTTTACGCTAAGAAATTATACATGCAACTGAGTCCTGGAATTAAAAGCAGACATAACGGAAGTAATCACAACATCTAAATTTAACTGACCACAGGCCACTAAAGTTTGAGCTTCCCAATAGAACCAATGGGCAAAATCTTTGATTGATTGATTCATTCAGGAGGGTCTGTATACCCATGAAAGCCTGTTTTTGAGAAGATAAGCTTTGCTTACTTCCAAATTCTTTGATTAAAGTCTTCTTGACCTGCGACCAAGTAGTGCAAGTCATTAAGTGGGGGTACCATAATATCCTGGGCCAATTGATTAAGACAATTAGGTAAGTAAAACACCTTCTGATGATCTGTGGCCTCACTCAGAGCCTTCCCATATAGATAGAGAAAAGTGATAATGCTGCCTTCCCCAGGAGAGTACTTGTCTTTAAATATTTGAATTTATGTGGTGAAGGCCGACCAGGGGACGGACACTTCCAAATTTTGACCCAAAAGAAATGAAACTTAGTAACAGGGAAGGCACCCCAGAGAAGCAATGCTATCTCCTGTTGCCAGCGGGAACGCCACTATGGGGAGGAGGGAAGAACGTGTAAAGGGGTCTTACCCTCAATTGAACACGTGTGAAGGAAGGGGTCTGAGTTGATGAACAAGACTGGGAACCAGGAGGAGACCAGATGATGATGACGCGGTGGGAGGTACTCAAATATCCACGCTTGAAAGTGGTCCACCAAATGGTACCGGAATCTGTGGACAGCTTCTGGGAGGGTGGGGGTGGAGCCTGCGATGGCATCCAAGACATTCGTGTGGATAGTCCATATGGCGATTGCGACCACCAGAGCATGGAGGGAGGGTGGAAGAGGGGATACCATGGATATAGCAAACATATCTCTTGACAGACTGAAGGGATGTGTTTGATCCTGGCCAAGCAGACGTTGAACTTCACGCCATATCGCTTTAGAGGTAGGGCACTTCTCCAGGCGGTGGAACAGCGTTCCATACTGGCCACACACGACGCAGGATGAGTGTGAAGCGTTAGAGCGCTCAGCCATATGGTACACCCACCTCAGGCAGCGCCACACATGGGAACAGATATGAGGCTGCAACAGAGGGTGGTATGCATATTTCCAAATAGTCTTTTGGGTCTCAAGGGAATAAGGGATGTCCATCATGTCCAGGTAGTCCACCCTGGATAGGACATGAGGCCGTGTGGGGATCAAGCCATCTTGAATGGGTAGCCCCTGTACCTCCTGTGTGAACCAAGGAGAGTGGCGGCCTATTGGGGCTGTGTCCACTAATACAGATTCTTCACTCAGCGCTCCGCATGGAGAGGAGGATTCGTTTGTAGTGGGTTTTAGTACTGTGAGGACCTGTGGCCGATGGGTGAGAATCCAGATATTTCATTAAGGACTGAGGGTTTAATGGATTGTTAAGGCCCAGGGCGCGTGAAAAGTTGGAGCAGGCCGCGTGAGACCAGTGTTGGGAGGGAAGCGTAGGGGCGGTGATGGCCGCAATCCAGGTGCCCAGGATCTTGGCACAATGGGCTTTAAAGTTGAGCAGGCCTGTGCCACCATGATGACAAGGGCTAAACATGACCTCAAGCCGCACTGGTGGTGGGCGGCCTGACCAAAGCCACCCTTGCAGAAGGGCATACATAGATTTGAAAAAACCTGGGGAGAAGGCGATGGCGTGGGCTCCAAACCAGACTTTGGAGAGGAGCATAGAGTTGGCTAATATAACCCTGCCGGTAAGGGAAGTAGAAACTTGTCTTTAATTATTGGTTTGAAACTTATTGGAGCATTGGCCATCAAAACATGTACCCCAGGATGTTCAGATTGAGTAGAAACATAAGAGCTAGACTCAGAAGCTTGCAAAGAAAATGAAGGATAGGGGCAACAGTCCAGAGTACAAATTTCGCAATCCTTTGATTTAATTCAGCATGCAACACTTTTTCATCCAACTGACGAAATAGTTCATAGCTTTGCTCCTGCTGAGAATTGTACTTAAGTTCCAATGTTTCATTCTTGGCTTGGAGCATCTCACCTTTTGATTCTTAGGCCTGAAACAGGATGTCAGTGTCCTTCGCCCATTTATCCAGATTACTCAGTTCATCAAAGAGAGACTGAAGCTACAGGAGGGGATCAATCGTTACCACTTTAAGTTTTAAGTTACATTCCTTGGCCACTTTGTACAATTGGTCATGTAAGCGGTCCAACATGCTTAATAGGGAGTCAACTTGCTGAAGGGATCCTGAATACCCATCATTTCCTGGGGGCCCTTAATGTAAGGAGGTGCCTATAACTCTCCCATTCCCAGTGTGGTAGTTCACGGCGCACCAGGCCCACGTTAGGGAACTATTCATTAGTGCCAGAACCAGAAGAACCCAGCAGAAGGTGCTGGAGAAATAACAGCTTAGGCAGAGAAAAGCGAGATTCATGATAAAAACGCCAATATAAGTGGCGTGGTGCACATATTGGAAAGGGTTAAGCGACCCAGGTTGGAGGGAACCTGAGCAAAAAAATGGTGCACGAGTTGAGAGCTGCAAGGTCCTTGCAATGGCAAGGGTAATGGAACGCGAGACCTCCTCAAAGAGGTTCACACACAGGAGCAATTGTAATATTATAATTAAATGGTAAAATAACGTAAATGGGAAAGGTTTAATTGTGGAAGTCAACCAACAAGGAATGTTGGTCGGGGGAAAATATATTTAAGCTCAGACAGGGAAATTGGGGTTATGCCACAGTGGGCCCAAGCAGCGACTCACCAATAGGGCAATACTGCCATCTGAGTTAGTAAAATAGGCTGAAACTAACTTCACTTGAGTTATTGACTGAAGTTGGATTCGACCTGAGCGCGTTATTTTGTAGGTGGAACAGGTTTCAAATCTCCGTTCCTTGACTAATCAAACCAAACCATCCGCCTTTATTTGGTAGATAGTTCGTTTTAACGCTTGGCCTGTCATCAGGGGCTGGGCACTCAGCACCCCACTAGGACCAACCTGGGCATATTTTGCCCTTACCCAGCGCTGGTCTAGGGTGTGCTTCAGGTCTGGGAGGCCCTGTAGCTTTACCTTTTGGGCCTCCAAGCGCCCAGCCTTATCTTTGGGGTTGATCCCCACTCTTATGTCATATGTACATGACACCCAAGGCCTATCCACACCTGGCAGTCCACAGGGCCCTTCAACACTGGGGGTCCTCGGGGGCCATCAACACCAGGAGGTCCACGTGGACCTACGCCCCCAGGTGGACCATGGGGTCCTTCAACCCCCAGAGGACCTATAGCGCCAGAAGTTTTCTCTACTTCAATGACTTGGGATTGGATTCCTGAGTACAATTGCTCCAATTGAGGAAGATAATTTCTGATTTCTTCTTCCATTGCTCAACTCTGCTCAGAAAGTTGAGAGCTTTCACTTTCCATTATTTCTGAATTTTCTGGACTTGTTGTGGAAACTTTAATTCAACAAATCTGGACATTCCATGGTCAAGCTGAATAAGCTGTTGATGTACTTCATTTAAAAAGGACTGATTACTTATGATGGCATCTAGATTTTCTCTGCTAAATCCAGAGGCAGATTTAAAAACTTTGTAATATAATTATTCAAGGACTGAAGTCCTTCTAGTAAATTGAGCATCTCTTGATGATGCATTCCCACAACTAGTAATAGATGTTATAGGCTAGGGTGTACTAGCTGATGTAAGTGTTTCTTGCGCTAATTTTGACATTTTGGGAGGTTTGCAATGCTTCTCACAAGATAGATGGTACAGCATTTTAACAAGATTGGGCGGAACGGATTCCAGGAATTTAGGCTCTCTCAAGCATTTTATTAAGAATATTGTTTAAAACCTCAGGAGATATTTGAAAATTCGTGGTAAAACTTATATGAGGATTATAAAACTCCAAATTGGCATGGAATTCCAAAGTGGATGGTACTCTTGGGATTTCAGTTCTAGATGAACGGACTCATAGTATAATGCTGACTTGCTCATGGTCTTTAGCTTCTTCAAGAGAAAATTGAGAATCCATAATAGTGACAGACGTGTTCAAGGTGCGTAACTCAGAGTTCCCCTGTAGTGAGCACCACTCTGGAAGTATTTCATTACACTTCCTATGGGGCAGGTTTTCTCTTGAGGTTACTTTAAGTGGATCTTTAAAAAGTGATAAATTAAAGTAAAGACAGGTTATAAATCGACCTAATTCTTTATTATTGAAAGGATGGGATATTTATAGGTTTTGATTTAGTTCATAAACTATTAGTGCTAATTAATTGCTGAGCGATTAAATCTTCAATCAATTGATTGGGATGAGGCTGATCAATCTTATTAATGTTGATAGATTGAGATAATTTAAGCTCTATTTCCAATGAAGCTGGGGAATTGATGGAATAGAATATCCGGGGACAAGAGATTTTGCATAATACCAACACTAGGCTTATTTTTAGTAGAGCTCAGGATAACCCTGAAAGACCTCATTAGGTGAGCTAAAAGTTGGGTGAACATTTTTGATAACACATTTTAAATGGCGAGGTAATTAAAAACAACTCATATTTAAATCTCCTGTGATTGAGTCCATCATCTGTTGGAAGGTTGTTGGGATACTTCAAATCCCTGGGGCTTTTTAGTCAGATGTACCAACCCTTGAGAGGTAATAATCGCGCACTTTTTCTGATCTTCAGGTGGCAGGTTAACCTCCAGTATCTGCTGATGAGGTCTAGAGCTGTAAGATATTTTGCTACACCTAATTGTTCAGGGCGTCATCTATTTGATGTAAAGAATAAATATCCTTTTTATTTATATGATTTAACGTCAGTAATTGACAATGACTCTATTAGAGTTAACTTTATTCTTAAGCATGAGTACCAGCCTGGCTCATGAAATGCGCGAGGGGACAACCATCCCCTGACGTATAAGCTTCTCAAATTCCTTTTGCGCATCCTTATTGCTAGCCTTACTTCTCTTATATCATGCATAAGCATATGGGCCTTTATAATATTATCATCTTGATGCTGGATCCCCACAGCACATCTAAAGTCATAGTTGTCTGTTGTAAATTTTTAGCATATTTTTTATGAAGGAATCGCTTGATCTTTCAGTTTCTCAGTTAGCCTGTTGATTGTTAATGGTATATGACTTCACAATTTAGTAAAAGAGTTTTGGGTAGGTCATACTCTGTCAGATTTTCAATCTCATGTACTTTTTCAAATCTCTTAAAGTGTAATAAGATGCAAAAACGCGATATTTTTCCCTCTCTTGAACTTTTTGAAGTATTTAGGTTGGCAAGTGATATAAAGATTTCTTTTGTGGACAGACGAGATTACTAGAATAGCCGTAGGAAGTTCAGCCCACAATTGTTGCCAAGAGATGTAAATTTATCCTAACAACTTTTATTTAAATTTAAGTTCATTATGGTTGACATCAAACGCTGTTCTCAGATATATAGCAAAGTCCCTAGAGGCTTTAAGGGAATTCTTTTAGTTATAATTTTTGGGCGGTACCGTTGGGATTTACTATAAGGGTCACACAGGTCAAACCCACTTAAACAACAGACAGATGATATGAGGATCGTTGGTCCTCCAAACACACTGAAAATATTTTAAAATAGGAGCAATTGCCTTGACAACACTTTGACTTATATTAATATATACTGCGAATCTTTGCTGTTACGCTCTTACTCTACTATAAACAACCTCTCTCTTTCAATTGCACATCTCGCTTATATATCAGCGACTTCAAAAATTTACTGTTCTCATAGCTTAGACTATTCTTTTCCACTGATTCTCATTGTTTGAGCTGGTATTTATTATCTCTATAATGCCCTAATTTATTGCATTCTAGTTATATTTATCAAATGTTGACATCACCTTATCACCTAATTTGGAGGCGATCCAATATCAACCTTTTATAACTGAATAATGGCTCATATAAAGGCGCTCAAATACTTATAAATATTAATCTAGTCAGCAGATTCTCATAATTCCGTCATAACTCTTTAGGGCTTATCATCCAGTCATATCAGAACCTTGACATTACCCCCTCTTTGAATAAATGGCAATCATTCTATTGTTTATACGCTCAGAGAAACTTTGCATGTATGAAACTAATAATTCAGCCACTTGCTGGGTCTTTGATGGTATATGCATTGACACCAGTTTTCTCAAATATTTTGACTGAACAACCATATGTTGGCCAGCTTGTACTTCATCCATAACCCATGCTGGTCATGGAACGAAACTATCTTACCTTCTTGGACTTGAGTCTACCTGCTATGTCACACCTGATCAGTGACCCAATTTCTAATCTTCTTGGCCAAGCTAAATGAGTACGCTTCTGTTTGCAACTTGATCAACATGTCAGCTAAATTCATCAAATAACGGTGAGGATCAATTCCGCCAGTATCTTCTATGCATAAATAAAGCAACGCTGGAGGAGTGGGGTGTCATCAGAAAACAGTTGAAAGGGGCTCTTCCCCATAGTGGAATGATAGCTGATATTGTAAGAAAAGACAGCAGTAGGCAGTAGTGAACTCCAATCTTAGGGTTAATCGTTTACCAGCTTTCTAAGGATGTTCATTAGCGTCCCATTAACCCATTTGACCATTCCTTTTAGACTTGGGGTAATATGGAGTTGTCAGAACTCCATGGATTTCCATAAGCTCATTCAATCTGATAAGTATTTGTGAGGTGAAGTTGTTTCCATTATTGGTAAGAATGAACTGAGGGAAGCATGTTTCTGGTAACAAATTTCATTATAAAAATGCCATTGTAACTGCCCCCAAATCACATATTGCCTTCACTTCACCCATCTGTTTATGTGGTCGATAGTCAGTAGAAAGCATTTACACTGGTTGGCTCCCACTGAGAGATGCTTGACAACATCAAGGGAAATTGTATGCCAAGCAAAATATGGTCTCACTTATTGGTATAAGATCTTCTGGAAGAATGGCTTTTCTACTTGCTCTGGTGGCAACAGGAAATGGTTTCAAGCACGTCAAAGTTCATGCTTTCCCAATAGTACTGAGGACGCAGAAACTCTATTGCCTTGCACACAACCATGTCCGACTGCCCTGTGGGCACTCATAATGATCCCAGGCTGCGTTGAGGGTTGCAGAAATTTCACCGTATAATTGCCAATCTACTTGTACAATTATAATTCTATAGTAAAAAATCACACAAATCTCATTTAATGCTTTGATCACTTAAGGTGGTTCATCATCATATTTCACACTGAGCATCTTATTGTACATCACATTGGTGAGATACACTGTCACAGCAATGGTCAGCAATTGAGATAAACAGTCAGCGTTCTGATGCTTAACTCCTGGGTGGTGAAGGATCTCAAAATCATAAGCCTGCAGCTTAAAAGCCAATCGAGCTAAACGCCTTTCAGGCTCATTGAGGTTCTGCAACCAACATAATGACGCATGATCCAGTACGACTTTTAACTTTACCCCATGCAAATAGATTCTAAATTGCTTAAACGCGTAGATCACCGCTAAGCACTCCCACTTGGTCATGGTATATTATGCTCATGGCAATTCAGACTTTAGATACAGTATGCAACGGGATGCTTCTCTCCCTCGTCATCTTTCTGGAAAAGTACTGCTCCAACAGTGGAAAGGAATGAATCCATATAAACAATAAACTCTCTATCAAAGTTTGGATAGCATAGCACTGGCGCACTTATCAGCGGCGTCTGAAGTGTATTGAAGGCATATTGACGACGTTCTGTCCATTCAAACACAGCATCCTTTTTTTAGTAATTCAAAAAACGGACCCCCAATACAGATGAAGTTGGGGATGAAGCGTTAATAGTAACTGACCATTCTCAAAAAACCTGTATTTCACGTTTACTTTTATGTGTAGTCATTTTTTGGGTGGCCTCCACCTTGGCTAGCTGTGGTTTCAGCCCTTTGGTCTCCTAAAAACCCCAAAAATCCAACTGATCTTTGAAAAAGTTATACTTTTGAGGCTTAATTTTAATGTTTGCCTCAGCGAGCCAGCGGAATACTGCTTCTAGATAATCAAGGTGCTCAGAAAAGGTTCGAGAGAAAACATTGATATCATTGAGGTATACAAGGACACATGACAGCTTCAGTTCGCTGAGGATAGTGTCCATGGCTCTTTGGAAATTAGCCAGGTCGTTACACAGCCCTTGGGACATATGGGTCAGTTGAAAAGGCTTTAAATGTGATTATGGTTCATTTCTCCTGTTCCGCTATGGGCAACCCAATTTGCTAGTAACCCAATATCAAGTCCATCGATGAGAAGTAATGAGCTCCCCATAACAAATCAAGAGCATCGTCAATCTGTGGTAAGGGGTATGAGTGCTTTTTTGTAATACTATTAAGCATTTAATAGTCTATTACCACACAGTTGGTGCCATCCTTCATTTTTACAATCAGAATGAGTGAAGCCCACGGACTCATGAATGGCTTGAGCATTCCTTGCTCCAGCAACTTATCAACTACTTTAGTGACAATGTCTTCCACCACCCTCAATCACCGGATTGTCTGAGACCTTATGGGGGGATGATCACCTGTGTTTAAAATGATGGACCACCCCCAAGAACGCCCTAAATCATTTTCATTTATGGCGAAAATCTCAATATACTTCTGGAATAAAGCTATCACTTGGTCTTTTTGTTCTTCAAATAGCCCTATTAAGTTCTTTCATAATACCATTGTCATTACGCCGGGCGTCAACTTTACAGTTAGACCAAATTCATCTAACAAACCAAACCTATGAACATGAAGGACCTCTTCAATTAGGGTCAAGTGTAAATACACCACATTTTGGTGTTGACGGATTTGCATTGGTTCACTCTGGAGATTTGCTAACAAAACCTTGATCTCTCCATGCCCTGGGAGTATAATCCCTAAAGCCACATGAGGCTCAAGCCATGTTTGATGATAGGGCCCAAGAACCTTTCAATAGGTCCCAGCAGGCACTTCCACTTTTAACTCGGTGTTCACTAGAACTTGGTGTCCAAAAGAAATAGATATAGGCCCTGCAGATCAGAGAGGTAGCCCTTGGTATTC
This sequence comes from Massospora cicadina, assembly GCA_022478985.1. Classification (NCBI taxonomy): domain Eukaryota; kingdom Fungi; phylum Entomophthoromycota; class Entomophthoromycetes; order Entomophthorales; family Entomophthoraceae; genus Massospora; species Massospora cicadina. The sequence goes on from JAKSZP010007953.1 coordinate 47,556, forward strand.
ATATATCTGCAGGGGAAGGGGCTGAGCGTTGCTTTTTAGTTGATGATAGCAAACTGGAATCACCTCATCACTATATGCAAGGTTGATATGGCCCATGTGCACCAGATCCTTCAGCACTCTGCTAGAGGTCAAGCAAATTGGGATCTGCTGTCCCAAAATTGCAAACTTCTCCTCCATCATATCAACGACATCCCCAAAATATTGCAGGAAAGCAGTTCTGTTTAGCAAATTGTAATTTTCGTTTAGTAGCACTCTTTCTGGAGCTACAATGACAATGGTTCTAAACCACCATAGTAGAATGCTGTACGCTCCCTCAGAGATAGTGCTTTCTACTTCAGCAGTCCAGTAAAACATTTGAAGGTCCACATCGGGGTTTAATGTTAACTTCGTTATCAACTTATTGGAAACTATGCTGACTGTAGCACTTGTGTCTATTATAACGCAAACTCTATTTCTTGCTATAAAATATCACAGTATTTACACTCATAATAAGAAGAATATTGACTGTTTAATACGTGGACATTTATAGACCTCTTTTTCCAAGTAAACTCATTATTTTCTAACACTTTGGGGTATTCTTAATCAATGGCGTCTACCAGAAGGGCAATTTTTACTCCTTTCAGAGTTGACACATCCGCTGTGGACTTCAGCTTATCCAAGGATTCTTGATCAAGCATTTGGCAGGTGTATGGCTTCAGTTTCTCTGGAGGTCCTTCATCCGCTACGGGATTGGCTTGAGATCATGTCACAACATTCACTCCTCCAACTAACTGCTGGTATAAAATCCCGTCACTGTATTGAGGGACTTCTGTGGGATATATAACTATTGATTCAGGGACATTTGGGGCTGGGATTATGGGGGTAGAGAGTCCCATCTCTACTCCACTCCATCTTTTCTCTGGTAGTATTGACCTTATTGCACCTAGTGCACACAATGGTTAGGGCAGCTTTTTGCCAAGTGTCATGGTGAACGCATTCATAGAAACTAGCCACAGAGCTGGGTCTTTGGATTTCATAAGGGGTCCAGGCCGGAAAGTTTGGGAACGTTTGGCCTAATCAGGCCCATATTGTTAAGATGATTGTTGGCATTTGGCGTGACTAGGTCCAGGTCAGTACTTAGGTTGCTGACAATTTTTGTAAACAACCCTGAGGTAGGTAGACAAACTATTGAGAATAATTTGGCTGAGGACGGGGCATGGAATTATAGTAAGTCTGAGGGTTGCTAGGTGAAACGTGGCCTGGACGAGCATATTCCCCCAAATAAGAGGGTCCATCAGAAGTGATATTTTTCCATTAAATTTGGCAGCAGAATGTTAGGGTTATATGCGGCGCAAGGACTGTACAATTTTGAGCAGGGAAACGTCATCATCCAGAATTGGTCAAATGACATTGTGAAGCTCATGGTATGCCTCACTGCAGAGGTCATTGTGATGCACATGTCAGCTTCTTATAAGTATCCTTCCCCAATCAGCATGTGAGCTTCTGTCATAAATCAATCAGTGAACTCCATAAGGGTCTCATTACAGCGGAACCCAATTATCAAGAATTCCGACTTTTTACTGCGTCATCTTTGAGGTTCCCCTAACACTTGAAGCATGGTATCTTTTACATCTTGGTAGTTAATGGAGCTTCTTAGGAGGTAACAGGTGACTTGATCAGCACTCCCAACATTCAAGGCAAATATGAACAGTTTTCTTTATGTCAATCAGATGCACCTCCTGCTAAAAACTCAAATCATTTGAAAAAGCCATAATATTCCAACCTTGATTAAATGAAGGCAGCTTCTTGATATTGACCTCCTTGTCCCGTTCATAGACGCGACTTTTCTGGGGCATACTGAGGAATGGGTTGAGATCCAAAAGCAGTTTCTTAATGAGAATCTGGTCCAGTGGAATTTGGGATGTCCGCTGCTTTGGAGACAGAGTGGCCTTCTGCCATGGGTAGCAACGCCATCACTTGAGGGAATTATTGCTCCAAATTATAATCATATCCAGAGCTACTATCCTGAGCGTAGTAGCTCTGACCAGCGTCCTATTCCTCCTCATATTTTTTCCCCTTGTCATCCTTCCTCTTCCCAATAAGAGGGTTGGGTGGTATTGGTCAATTTTTCAGCGCAATGGAGTTGTTCAGTGGTGTCATCTAAGCGATTGGTGAGTTATGTGTTTTGTTGTCCCAGAATTTGCATTTGACTAAACATGCTATTGAGCGGTGCATAATGGTATTCCGTTCTTTAGAGATTTATAATGTGTCTTGAACACTGCTCTAGCGAGTTTGAGTTCCTCATATTTGACTGGTGCAGTGCTTTATGAAGATCCCCCAACAACGCAGGCTTTATGAGACATGGCCATTGACTTGAAGATTTTGAGTTTATTGAGTGGTTGATTATTAGGCCCCCTGTAGTGAGCACCACTGTTATATTTTGGGCGGTACCATTGGGTTTTTCCATAAGGGTCGCACAGGTCAAACCCACTTGAACAACAGACAGATGATATGGGTATAATTGATTTTCCAAACACACTGAAAATATTTTAAAATAGGAGCAATTGCTCGACAACACTTGTATTATTTTAATAAATACAGCGAATCTTTGCTGTTACGCTCTTTCTCTACTAATAATAACCTTTCTCTTTCAATTGACCATCTCACTCATATATCTGCGACTTTAAACAATACTTTTCTCATAGCTTAGACTATTCTATTATGCTAATTCTCATTGGTTTGGATGGTATTTTACAACTCTCTATTGCCCTAATTGGAGGCAGTCTAAATTTATGTTCATCAAATGTTGACATCACCTTATCACCTTATTTGGAGGCGATCCAATAGCAACCCATTATAACTCAATATTGCCACATCTCAAGGGTGATCAAATACTCATAAATATCATCCTAGTCAGCGGATTCTCACCATTCCGTCATAACTCTTCAGGGCTCATCATCCAGTCTTATCAGAATCTTGAAACTTTTATTACCTGAAATGGTGGCTGTAAAAGAAAAACTTTTTAGCCCATTTGTTAGTAATGTATAGGGACTACACCATTTCCAGAATCACATTGATAAAATAACCTATGGTTTAGGGAGGTTTGGCTATTCCTTAAATAGTGAAGGGGTAATGTTGACAAATGATAGTAAAAGTGTTCTCATCATAGTTTAAAACAGCACCATAAAACTTATGAAAGCTAGTACCAGCAAGATATTATATTTATCACTGGGAAGCACTATACCGAGACACTAACCTGCAAAGAGTTTAACCTCATTGGTAACGCTCTTTACGCCCCCTCACTTATGGTACTCATAGGCCCAGCCGTTCCACATTGTTAATGGTAGTCACATCAGGAGCTAGTCTCAATCATTTGTTTAACTGACTTACAATTACTTCCAAGGGCTCCGCTGTCAACAATAGCTCAAACCTGAACTTTGTTTACATAAATATACTTATATAATTACAATCAGAGATATAATGTGACTTCCATCTATTGTAATAATGGAAAAGTGTTGACTGGGCTAATACTAGTCTTGATCTTTTCTCCTAAATCAAGTAACTGGGTTTTAAAGTCCCAATTTGCCTTGCAACCTTAACTCCTTGCAGAGGAGGTAAGGATTGAAGTATTTCAGTATTTTAAAATTGATTGTGCTAAGCAATCTGTGAGGCGTAAGTTTTGAGGTAACTTTTTTCCTTCTTGTTAAATGGCTGCGGAATGACCTTTAGTAATAGCCAATACTGTAGGATTGTTTTATTTGGGTTTTTTGGATATAAGGCTGGCTTACATCTTCCTTTGGACTCCAGGGTTAAAAAATGACAATTGTCAGTAGAGCGTCTCTCTTCTAGTGCCAAAGCCCTTTTATCTGGCTTTCATCCTCTTAGAAAGTCACAAAATTTATCTCAGGGCCTCACTTAGGGCAGGAGGCCTCATAATGTCCATTTGATTCACAGATATAACAAGTTAACTCAGCTATGTTTTGGCAATTTCTAAAATTCACTCAGTGGGAAGAAAAGTTCTCCATGATCCCTCTAGCACTCATATCAACTCAAGAAAGCTGGATGGTTAGGCTTCCACGTCATATGGCCAAGTGTAACCTCAAACCTCTTCAGATATTCATTAATGGATGGTGTAATTAGATACTTTAAAAGCTTTCAAAGCAGGGAACGGTGCAATGGTAAATAATTCTTAGTGGCAAATGGAGCGTGATCTTGACATCAAAGTCTACCATGGCTTTAACACCCAGAAGTAACTGTTTATATTAAAATTAGTCAGTAAACTCAGCAAAGGTTTTTATTTTCTTAAACTAAATGGTAATTAATTAAGCCTTCTGAGCGACCATGCGTTTTTTAGTACTAGTGGTGCCCAACCCAAAAGAGGGAGACGCCGCGCATCTTTATGTGCAAATGGTCCAAACAAAGATTTATTAGAGGTAAAAATTCCTAATATGGCACCTCAGCTGATAGCCTAGGAAGCCATATCATAAGGTGAGGATGCTTTGTGGAAACTTTTGTCTGGCACCCAATTTAGCTGGCGATCCATGGCGGACAACAATGGGGTAGGAGCATCTGAAACATTGGGCATAAGGAAGTATAATTGGGGTTTTTTTCTTTGATGAGGCTGGCAGTGTCATTGACTCAGCGTATTGAGCAAGTTGATGCTCAGAGCGGCCATGCGTTTAGTGATTTAAACTCTCATAAAACCATGCTTTCCACATCAGCAAAGGTCTAGCATTCCTCATGTAAGTAGGGCATGATCATATCTTGACTCTAGTTATCTAAACAGTAAATCACGGTAGTGACTTTAAGAAGGCCATCTGCTTCATGCATGGTCATTTTAAACAAATTCAAACTTGGCTGTACGTTTACATGCTTATCAAAATTAGGGGATTTTACATGGATTGATTGGTGGAACACTGGATAGAAACTTCTGATCTAGATGCTATTGTTGCAGTACTAACCTGTAGCCCTGGGTTACAAGCTTGGGGTTGATTTATTTTGGAGCCAACATCCTTACAGAAGAAATTAAAGCAAATAATGAGGTAGGCACTGAAAGTGTAGGCCTATGCATCGTTTATGGGATAGCTTCTTCTTACAATGATTCTTCTCCAAATAGATCTGATTAAGCAGGGGGTTCTTGTTTGACAAGGGAACCAACATCTACAGTCCTGAAAGTCGCCTTAAACTTGTCATTCCAAAGTGTTTTGATCACCTTTCCTTAAAGCAATGTTATCAAAAAAATTTCATAGCTCAACAAAATCTCTCCATACTTCATGCATGATAGTGCGCAGTTTACCAAAGTTGCTTTTGCGGGCAACCTCCAAGGTATGGTGTTTGCATCCTTAAAGTATAGCTTTTTTCAAAAAAGATCTTTGCTATCCTATTCAAGTGCCTGAACTAATCCTCAAAACCCCTTTGATATCCCACTGCATGGCTGCTTGTCAATCTTTGATCTGCTGGACTCCCAACTTGAGGTGGACAGTGGTCTCAATGTTGCTTCCCACGTGCTGTGCAGCCACCCCCATTTCATATTAGGAGTATCAATTAAGTTCCTCAACCTCCTCAGCCTGTTGTAAATCACCTGAAGTAACTCAAGTAAATTCAACTTCCTCTATATGCTGAGTCATGCATTAAATCCATTCGTTGGTGACACCGCGTTTTCCATGACCTGATAGATTGAAGTCAAAAAGCTCCAGTTTGATGATCAATAAGTTTAACAATTTATTTGAATATATAAGCACTAAGGTTGTATTTGTCATTAACGGCCTGACAAAGACCCTAAATTGGCATCAAGCTGTTTATTCAGGGCCTGAAACGCTTTCACATTTTTTGGTTATTAAACACCTCCATAACCAGATTGTAGTAGAAAAAAAGGGTCAATTAGGAATTCCATACCATGGGTTGATGATACCCAACGAGATACTGCCCCATCTGAGCTACATCATTAACTTTAGTACTTGATAATGACTCAGAGGCAAAAAATTCATATTTTTGAATCAGCTGGTCCTGATACTGAAGACAATATAATAAGATGGGTACTAAATCAGATTTTATGATAAAAGAGCCATAATCCTAAAAGTAACACTTGTCAAATCTGTCTCAGCTGATACTTAGTGAACATGTAGGTTACAAATTTCTCATTATGTGGGGAATCATGAAATACAAATTTCTCCAGCGCGCTATTCAATTAGGAGTAGGAGGATTAACATGGAAAATGACAGATTGAGTACTCTTACCATATCTCCTTTCCTGAGTTGGGTTATTGTAAGGTTTAAATTTTAATCTGCTACTACAGCCCCCCTGAAGTGAGCACAACTAGTTAAGCTCACAAATCTTCTGCATGCTACTTGCACTGGTTATTGTTAGTTGGCCAGACTCTTGATACCCTAATATAGTATAACTACACATTTGAGTTCTTAATCCTATAAATAGGTAAGACTTTGCTAAATAATATACACAAATAAACAAAAACTTTGACAACAAAAAAATCATTTATCTATAAAAGAAAAAATTATTTGAGGTGCGTCAACCTTAAAAAATATACCACATTGAGATTTTTCAGCCATTACAGGTTTCAAACTTGTGTTGATCAAAACCTGCATTAGAGTGAAAGCAGGAATTTATCTACCAGGCTAATTAATCATAGATGCTTATTTATAACATGTAATTAAATTTATAAATGAACCACATCATTCAAACTTAAATAAGAGTTATTGTGATGAGGATCATTGACTGTTTAGAATACAATTATAGAAGAATTTAATTGGTTAATAAAGGGTTCAAATAGGAGGTCACAGGGGTAACTACAACGCAACCCAATTTTTGTGCAAAATCTAATTACAGAGTTGGGATTGTCTCATAAATCTTTTGTGAGCCAAGAATCAAGTCAACAATTATCTTACATAAGTAATTTGTCATTCTCTGAACATTTGATCACCTCTAATGTTGGGGTTTAAACCTGATTCAAAAAGTCAACCGCTTCTGCCAGGGTTTAAAAGCAAAGTTAAATAATCAATTAAATTTACTTGAAAATATTGTGGGATGCCAAAAAATCCAGAAAATCAATTGGATATAAATCTTAATTCATAAGTTCATGCAATTTTCCCTGTAGCTTAGGTATTTCATTTTCCATAGATATTGATTCCTGGAAAAAAACCGGATAACTGTTTTTGCAAACTTTTTGGTTGCCACTATTATATAGCAATTTTAGAAGTATTTGACAATTAAAGAGCTTTGGCCCTTAAATGGTATTTAATTAATAAAAGTTAAAAATCTTTGAACCAGGGTCTTTGATTGGCCATAACTTTTCCCAGACAGTTATATTTTATCCCCCACGTCCTAAACTACCTATAACTTAATTAATAAAAAGCTTGTGAACTTTTCTCTCTCATTGCAATCACTTTTGCAACCTATTCAATTCAAGTCTGAATCTAGTTTAATAATCTCACAGAGTAGATTAGTCTGCGCCCATGTCAGGGAGCAGTTGGGCAAGTAAGGTTAGAGGCACAGGTGGTAGGCTCGCGACCTCCAATGTGTGAAAACGCCCCGGAGAAACTGGCAGAATAGAAAAAGTTTAAAAATGAGTTGTCACTACTTACCCAGAAATCCTCGCTTGGAAAGCGCGATGCAACCAGTACATCAACACGCTGCACTCCCAACCACTCTTGTCAGTGGAATATGGAGTCCAGGTGTTTCTGGACATCCAACAAACAGCGTTATGGGAAAAATTTTGTGGAGATGTGCACAATTTTTTTCCTGACCGCGGTGTATGTCGCACCTCACTCCATGTCACGCGGTTGGCTGGACCTCAGTTTTGAAAACAAGGAGGCAGCAGACAAAGCTGCTGCAGTGTGCGTAGTGATCAACCTCCCTGAAGGGCAACAGGTCATCAAAACCAAATGAACCAGATGGACAAAATCCAACCAAATTTTCCTCACATTTGACTTTTTGCCCACTACAGTCAAACGTGCCATTCTGGAGCAGCACCTGAAAGATGGTCTCATCATATATGGCGAAATACAATCCTTTGAGATGCAACGCTTTACGCTGATGCCACACCTGTGCACTGGCAAAGCCATTGAAGTTCTGACTCCAACCGAGGAGATCATGAAGGACCTAATCCAGATCCCGCACTCCACATATATCAATATCAAAGGACCACCCACCCTTTCCGGGTGACCGTAGACAGCGCACCCCCCATCTACACCCACTGTGACGCGTTCAGCCATAAGGCACATGCATGCCCCACCAAGGAGGTCATCACATTCCAAGAGCACCCCTTGGCGGCCATGGCCAGCGGAGAGGCGCACTATGAACCAACCACCAGCACCAAAGAGGCTTTCACATGGGGAGCACAAGGCTGCTACCTACTAGTAAAGCCTATCTCGTCCTCAAGAGTGGAAGAAGGCCAAACAGGCCCGCAGGGCCGCGGCCAAGGATGCGGCCAAAGTCACCTCCACTATCCCACACTCCCAATGCCAGGAGGACATCGAAACCTTCACAGCAGAAGCAACCTGGGAATCCCTCAACCAATCAGATTGGGAAGCCCATGCCAATTGGGCCACCCAATCTGAAAATCCAATGGGTGACTCGTTCTCACCTGACCTTTGCAACCAAGCCCCAGTTGAAACTAAGTTGGTTTCCAACCTACCTGAAAATTTTTTGACCTGAATGTTGGTGCACCAAACTCATCTGCACCACAAAAAATTTGAACAATGTCAGGGGAAACAAAAAGTGAAGGAAAAAGCCAATGCGAATCTTTCTGCTAAAATTAACATAACTACCAATAGCGTAACTGCAAACCCTGCACTGCCGTGAAGGCCCATGGGGATCTAGAGGAGGCTAGTGGGCTTAGGTGCCCACCCCTTGCAGCTAAGGTGTGATGGGGGAAACCTTCACTTTAGGGACATTAAATATTGCCAGACTCAAGGCCTCGCCGTCCTGGGCTAGGAAACTGAGTTTTCTACAACAAAATTTACCCGTGGACATCCTGGCATCCAGGAGTCCCACTGTCCACGAGGTTCCAAGGATGCTTGGAAAACCATGCTCCTCCCTTCCCTATCCTTCTGGTCAAAGCACTGTGGGGTGCTAGTTCAGAAAAACAATTTTTAAATATATATTGTCAGAATCCTTCCTCAATGGCTGAGTCCTCGTTGTCACTTTCCTGTGGGCCAACGTGGCGCATGCTATCATCAACATCTATGCCCCAACCTGTGCACAAGAGCGTCAGGAATTTTTCTCATCGGTCAAATCCCTTCCATTACCCCCTTACCCTTTTGTAGTTGGTGACATGAACTGTTGGCTAAACTCACCCACGGACCATTGGCCTTCCTCCTCCCACACCCCCCAGGGTCATGTAGAACTTCGCGTTCTAAAGGCCATCCTTGGGTTAATAGATGTGCTGCCATGGCAAGCCCCGCTGCTCAAAAACATGATGCGCCCCTACGTCCACAACGGCCAATTAAGGTCCATGACCCGCATCAACCTTATCCTCACGCTGGCGAAACTTCAATCTCACATTTCCCACTTCCAAACAACAAAAATTAAATTTCTCCAAACACCAGCTGGTCTCAATAACTTACCACTTACCTGTCACAGTGGCTAAGGCCCCACATTGGTGCAAACTCCGCCCCCCAAACCTGTATCGCCAGGATTTTCCACTTGGGTGGAATCAGCAACTTTGGCAAAAGAGTTTGTTACACTGTTTTGCGCGGACCCAATTTCCACATGGTCAGCCTTCAAAGAGTATACCATCCACCACTCTCACCACCTCTCCTCCCAACACTCATGAGCTACATCAGCCATCATTTCGCGCGCTCTGGCAGAGTTGGCACACCTGGAATCCAACATCCCAGCCACAGGCTACAGCCCTGCATAGGGCCGAAAGTGGGCGGAAGCAGCTGCCCACAACAACGCATCAAAAGGTAACACAAACATCGTTTGTGTTCATTACAGGGCCAAACGCATTACATTGGTCAACAAGTGCACTGCATATTTTTTTAAAAAATCTTCAAATTGCGCCAGAACGTGGCCTGCACACAGTGCGGAGATCGGATGATTCTGTTGCGGATATGCCAGCTGAAGTGGCAATCAAAACACAAAAGTATTACTCCAAGTTGTACCAATCCAATCCAATTCAGCTGGCTGAAGTGGCGGAATTTCTCGATCAAGCCCACATCCGCACCATTTCCCAATACCCAGAATTAATGAATTTGATTAGTCTGAATGAACTCTGGACAGCCATCCGCAGTGCACCAAATCAGAAATGTCCAGGCCCAGATGGCATTCCAAATGAATTCTATAAAAAGTACTTCAAATATATATCCCCACTGCTGCTTGCCTCCCTTAACCAGAGCCTTCTGGAAACGCGCCTTCTACCAGGAGGACAAGAGGCCTTCACCATCACTCTCTTCAAGAAAGGGGACAAGCTAGACTTAGCCAACTGGCGCCCCATTTCTTTAACTAACACGGATACAAAAATTTTAAGTAAAATAATGGCTAACCATTTAGGGACTGTAGCATCTGCCACCATCTCCCCAGAACAATTCAGTTTCATACCCAGAAGGGTCGATTTGGGACAACGTGCACTCTGTGGCCAACGCGTGCCAGTCCACAGCCTCTGGGGCACTTTTATTTTTGGACCAACAGAAGGCCTATGATAGAGTAAACTGGGAATACCTCAGGGCCTGCCTCCATCAATTCTGCTTACCCTCTAGCTTCATCAACTGGGTAATGCTGCTCACGGAATCTGTAACAATGGCAGTGCATGGCCCTGGCTTCCTAACGGAAGTGGTTCGCCCTCAAAGGGGCTTATGACAAGGGGACCCCTTAGCCCACTCTTATATAACTTCAGCCTTGACCCACTACTTCGAAACGTGAATGCCCACCTCACTGGGGTCCATGTACCAGGCCAAGATCAGTCAAGATGATGGCGTTTGCAGATGACTGTGTGGTTGGGGTGTCTAATAATAAAGACGAACGCGCGCTTGAAGCTCTCATCCGGGAATATTTTTGAGTAAGTAATGCTGCACTGAACGCTTCCAAGGCTGAAATCATCCTCCTTGGTCAGTATCAAGCATACTGGGCCACAGCAACCAGTGCCCAGCCTGGCCCATCTGCTCACAAACGCGCTCGCCCTCCCAGCTCAATACACACTGCCCCACTGAGCTCCCCTTTGTGCCACGCCTTACCATAGGGCCTGTCCGCCATCTGGGCGTGAGGGTGGAGGCAGGCGGGTATGCCTCAGCAGTAATGGAAAGTCGTATTCTAGACAATGGATGAAGCGCATCGCCTCCCTCAGAGCCCACCCTACTTCCCTTACTGGCAGGATTGTTTTAGCCAACTCTATGCTCCTCTCCAAAGTCTGGTTTGGAGTCCACGCCATCGCCTTCTCCCAAGGTTTTTTCAAATCTATGTATGCCCTTCTACAAAGGTGGCTATGGTCAGGCCGCCCACCACCAGTGCGGCTTAAGGTCATGTTTGGCCCTCATCGTCATGGTGGCATGGGCCTGCTTGACTTCAAAGCCCATGCTGCCAAGATCCTGGGCACCTGGATTGCGGCTGTCACCGCCCCTACGCTCCCCTCCCAACACTGGTCCCGCGCGGCCCACTCCAACTTCTCCCGCGCCTTGGGCCTTAACAATCCATCGAGCCCTCACTCCTTGATGAAGTACCTGGCTTCCCACCCATCGGCCACAGGTCCTCACAGTACTAAAACCCACTACAAACGAATCCTCCTCTCCATGCGAAGCGCTGAGTGGAGAATCTGTATGAGTGGATACACAGCCTAGAGAGGCCGCCCCTCTCCTTGGTTCACACAGGAGGTACAAGGGCTACCCATTCAAGATGGCTTGATCCCCACACGGCCCCATATCCTATCCAGGGTGGACTATCTGGACATGATGGACATCCCTTACTCCATTGAGACCCAGAAGACTAATTGGAAATACGCACACCACCCTCTGTTGCAGCCTCAAATCCGTTCCCATGTGTGGCGCTGCCTAAGGTGGGTGTACTGAATGGCTGAGCGCTCTAATGCTTTACACTAATCATGCCTTGTGTGTGGCCAGTATGGAACGCTGTTCCACCGCCTGGAAAGTGTCCTACCTCTAAAGTGATATGGCGCGAAGTCCAATGTCTGCTTGGCCAGGATCAAACACATCCCTTCAGTCTGTCAAGAGATATATTTGCTATATCCATGGTATCCCCCTTCCACCCTCCCTCCATGCTCTGGTGGTCACAATCACCATGTGGACTATCCACACGATTTTATTGGATGCCATCGCAGGCTCCACCCCCACCCTCTCAGAAGCTGTCCACAGATTCCAGTCCCATTTGGTGGACCACTTCCAGGCGTGGATATTTGGGTACCTCCCACCGCGTCGCCGTCAGCTGGTCTCCTCCTGGTTCCCAGTTTGGTTCATCAAATCGGACCCTTTCCTTCACACGTGTTCTATAGTGGCTACGGCCCCTACACACGTCCCCTCCCCCTCCCCATAGTGGCGTTCCCAGTGGCAACAAGAGATAGCATCGCTTCTCTGGGGTGCCTTCCCTGTTACTAAGTTTCGTTTCTTTTGGTTCAAAATTTGGAATTGTCCGTCCCCTGGTCGGCCTTCCTTGCAATAAATTTAAATTTAAAAAGCTTGTGAATTTTGTAAGTCTCAGTCAATATGGACATCTCATAATCTACTCCTTCTAAGAGCTTATAAAAGTTTCTTATGTCAGAAATATTAGTTCATCCAACAGGCTAGTAGGGTAGCTTCTTTTTATAAAGGATTTAAAAGTAAAAGGCAATAAGATCTATTATATTAAAATTACTATCTCAACTAGGATTTGTGCAGAAAAGAGAACTATATTGAAACTAATCTAATAAAATACTTAAAAACTATTATAGAGTATCTAATTTTATATACTAATTTTTGTAAAGTAAGCATATAGGGTAGAAATAGGTTTTTCCCCATGTTTTAAAATCTTAAATTTATTGCGTGGAAGGCCAACCATGGGATGAACACTTCCAAAATTGCCTTGACTGAGACAACACTTAGTAACAGGGAAGGCACCCCAGAGAAGCGATGCTATCTCTTGTTACCAGCAGGAACGCCACTTATGGGGAAGGGGAGGGAACGCGTGAAGGGGCCGTAGCCACAATTGAACACGTGTGCAGGAAGGGGTCTGATTTGATGAACCAAACTGGGAACCAGGAGGATACCAGCTGTCAGCAGCGTGGTGGGAGGTATCCAAACATCCACGCTTGAAAGTGGTCCACCAAATGAGACCGGAATCTGTGGACAGCTTCTGGGAGGGTGGGGGTGGAGCCTGCGATGGCATCTAAGACAATCGTGTGGATGGTCCACATGGCAATTGCAACCACCAGAGCACGGAGGGAGGGTGGAAGGGGGAGGCCATCGATAGGGCAAACATGTCTCTTGACAGACTGAAGGGATGTGTTTGATCCTGGCCCAGCAGACGTTAAACTTCGCGCCATATCACTTTAGAGGTAGGAAACTTCTCCAGGCGATGGAACAGCGTTCCATACTGGCCACAAACGATGCAGGGTGAGTGTAAAGCGTTAAAGTGCTCAGCCATATGGTACACCCACCTCAGGCAGCGCCACACATGGGAACGGATTTGAGGCTGCAACAGAGGATGGTGAGTGTATTTCCAGATGGTCTTTGGGTCTCAATGGACTAAGGGATGTCCATCATGTCCAGGTAGTCCACCCTGGATAGGACATGGGGCCGTGTGGGGATCACGCCATCATAGATGGGTAGCCCCTGTACCTCTTGTGTGAACTGAGGAGAGGGGCGGCCTCTTCAGGTTGTATGTCCACTAATATATATTCTCCACTCAGCGCTCCGCGTGGAGAGGAGGATTCATTTGTAGTGGGTTTTAGTGCCGTGAGGACCTGTGGCCGATGGGTGTGAAGCCAGGTATTTCATCAGGGAGTGGGGGTTCGATGGATTGTTGAGGCCCAAGGCGCGGGAGAAGTTGGAGTGGGCCGCGCGGGACCAGTGTTGGGAGGGGAGTGTAGGGGCGATGACGGCCGCAATACAGGTACTCAAGATCTTGGCAGCATGGGTTTTGAAGTCAAGCAGGCCCATGCCACCGTGCTGATGAGGGCAAACATGACTTCTAACCGTAATGGTGGAGGGCGGCCTGACCATAGCCATCCTTGCAGCAGGGCATGCAAGGATTTGAAGAACCTTGGGGAGAAGGGGATGGCGTGGGCTCCAAACCAGACTTTGGAGAGGAGCATAGAGTTGGCCAAAACGACCGTACCAGTAAGGAAGTAGGGTGGGCTCTGAGGAAGGCGATGCGCTTCATCACGTTGTCTAGAATATGACTCTCCATCACTGCTGATGCGTATCCGCCTCCTCCACCCACATGCCCAGATGGCGGACTGGCCCTATGGTAGGGCGTGGCACAAAGGGGAGCTCAGTGGGGCGGTGTGGAGTGATCTGGGAGGGCGAGCGCGTTTGTGAGCAGATGGGCCGGGCTGGGCACTGGTTGCAGGGGCCCAGCAGTTTTGATACCAACCAAGGAGGATGATTTCGGTTTTGGAGGCGTTCAGTGCAGCGCTACTTACCCAGGAATAATCCTGAATGAGAGCTTCAGGTGCGCGTGCATCTTTATTATTAAACACCCCCACTACAAAGTCATCTGCAAACGCCATCATCTTGACTGGGGCTTGGCCTGGCACATGGACCCCAGTGAGTTGATCATTCGCGTTTCGAAGTAGTGGTTAAGGCTGAAGTTGTATAAGAGTGGGCTAAGGGGGTCCCCTTGTTGCAAGCCCCTTTGAGGGCGAACTTCTTCCGTTAGGAAGCCAGGGCCATGCACTGCCATTGTTGCAGATTCCGTGAGCAGCATCACCCAGTTGATGAAGCGAGGAGGTAAGCGGAATTGATGGAGGCAGGCCCTGAGGTATTCCCAGTTTACTCTATTATAGGCCTTCTGTTGGTCCAAGAATGCCAGTGCCCCAGAGGCTGTGGACTGGCACGCGTTGGCCACAGAGTGCACGTTGTCCCAAATCGACCCTTCTGGGTATGAAACTGAATTGTTCTGGGGAGATGGTGGCAGATGCTACAGTCCCTAAATGGTTAGCCATTATTTTACTTAAAATTTTTGTATCCGTGTTAGTTAAAGAAATGGGGCGCCAGTTGGCTAAGTCTAGCTTCTCCCCTTTCTTGAAGAGTGTGATGGTGAAGGCCTCTTGTCCTCCTGGAAGAAGGTGAGTTTCCAAAAGGCTCTGGTTAAGTGAGGCCAACAGTAGTGGTGATATATATTTGAAGTATGTTTTATAGAATTTGTATGGAATGCCATCCAGGCCTGGGCATTTTCAGTTTGGTGCACCACGAATGGCTGTCCATAATTTGTTCAGAGTAATCAAATTCATTATTTCTGGGTATTGGGAAATGGTGCGGATGTGGGATTGGTCAAGAAATTCCGCCACTTTGGCCAGCTGAATTGGATTGGATTGGTACAACTTGGAGTAATACTTTTGTGTTTTGATTGCCACTTCAGCTGGTGTATCTGCAATGGAATCATCCGATTTTTGCACCTGTGTGCAGGCCACGCTCTGGAATAATGCAAATTTTTTTAAAAAAATATGTGGTGCACTTGTCACCTTTTGTGATGCGTTTGGCCCTGTACTGAACACAAACCTGATGTTTGTGTTGCCTTTCGAGTGCATTGAGGTGGGCGGCTGCCTCCGCCCACTTCCAGCACCATGCAGAGCTGTATCCTGTAGCTGGGATGTTGGAATCCAGGTGTGCCAACTCTGCCAGAGTGCACGAAATGACAGCCAATGTGACTCGTGAGCGTCTGGAAGAGAGGTGGCGAGAGTGGCAGATGGTATCTTCTTTGAAAGTTGCCCATGTGGAAATGGGGTCCACACAAAACGGTGCAACAAACTTTTTTTTACCAAAGTTGCTGATTCCACCCACGTGGAAAATCCTGGTGATGCGAGCTCAGGGGGGCAGATTTTGCACCAATGTGGGGCCTTAGCAGCTGTGACAGGTAGGTGGTAGGTTATTGAGACCAGTTGATGGTCGGAGAATTCCATTTTTGTTGTTTTAGTGGGATATGTGGGGTTGGAATTTTGCTGGCGTAAGGATAAGGTCAATGCGGGTCATGGACCTTAATTGTCTGTTGTGGATGTGGAGGCGCATCATGTTCTCGAGCAGCGGGGCTTGCCACAGCAGTACATCCATTAACCCAAGGGTGGCCTTTAGAATGTGAAGTTCAACATGGCCCTGGGGGTGTGGGAGGAGGAAGGCCACCGGTCCATTGGAGTGTTTAGCCAACAGTTCATGTCACTGACTATGAAAGGGTCTGAGGGTAGCGGGAGGGATCTAACCAATGAGAAAAATTCCTGATGCTCTCGTGCACCATTTGGGGTATAGATTTTGACAATAGCGTGATCCACATAAGCCTACAAAAAGGTGAAAACAAGGACTCGTCCATTGAGGAAGGTTTCTGATGATAAAAATTTTGAAAAAATTATTTTTCCAAATTAGCACCCCACAGTGCTTCAACCAAAAGGATAGGGATGGGAGGAGCATTGTTTTCCAAGCTTCCTCAGAACCTCGTGGACAGTGGGACTCCTGGATGGCCAGGATATCCACGGGTAAATTTTGTTGTAAAAAACTCAGTTTCCTAGCCTGGGACGGTGAGGCCTTGAGTCCAGCAATATTCAATGTCCCTAAAGTGAAGGTTTCCCCCATCACACCTTAGGAGCGAGGGGGCGGGCACCTGGGCCCACTAGCCTCCTCTAGATCCCCACAGGCCTTCATGGCAGCAAGGGTGTTTGCAGCAATGCTATAGGTATTTTTGTTAATTTTTGCAGAAAGGTTTGTGTTGGCTTTTGCCTTCAAGTTTTTGTTCCCCTGACTTTGGATGAATTTTTTGCGGTGCAGATGAGTTTGATGCACCATCGAATGGGGAAAAAATTTTAGGTAGGTTGAAAGCCAAGTTGGTTTTGAATGGAGCTTGGTTGCAAAGATTGGGAGAATTCAAGTCACCCATCAGATCCTCAGATTGGGTGGCCTAATTGGTATGGGCTTCCCAATCTAATTGGTTGATGGATTCCCAATTTGCTTCTGCCGTGAAGGTTTCAATGTCCTCCTGGCATTGGGAGTGTGGGATAGTGGTGGTGACTTTGGCCGCTTCCTTGGCCGCGGCCCTGCAGGCCTGTTTGGCCTTCTTCCACTCTTGAGGGGAGATAGGCTTAACTAGTAGGTAGCAGCCTTGTGCTCCCCATGTGAAACCCTCTTTGGTGCTGGTGGTTGGTTCATAGTGCACCTCTCCGCTGGCCATGGCCACCAAGGGGTGCTCTTAGATTGTGATGCCCTCCTTGGTAGGGCATGCATGTGCCTTATGGCTGAACGCGTCACAGTGGGTGTAGATGGGGGGTGCGCTGTCTACAGTTACCCGGAAAGGGTGGGTGGTATGCCCTTTGATATTGATATATGTGGAGTGCGGGATCTGGGTTAGGTCCTTCATGATATCCTCTGTTGGAGTCACAACTGCAATGTCTTTGCCAGTGCACAGGTGTGGCATCAGCGTAAAGCGTTGCATTTTGAAATATTGTATTTCACTGCAGATGATGAGACCATCTTTCAGGTGCTGCTCCAGAATGGCACGTTTGACTGTAGTGGGCAAAAAGTCAAATGTGAGGAAAATTTGGTTTGATTTTGTCCATCTGGTGCATTTGGTTTTGATGACCCGTTGCCCTTTGGGAGGTTGACCACTATGCGCACTGCTGCAGCCTCATCTGCTGCCTCCTTGTTTTCAAAACTGAGGTCCAGCCAACTGCATGACATGGAATGAGGTGTGACATACACTGCGGTTGGGAAAAAAGTGTGCACATCCCCACAAAATTTTTCCCATAAAGCCATTTGTTGGATGTCCAGAAACATGCAGACTCCATATTCCACCAACAAAAGTGGCTGGGAGTGCGGCGTATTGATGTACTGGTTGCATCGTGTTTACCAGGTGAGGACTTTTGGGGAAATAGTGACCAATTTTTTGAAAGTTTTTTCTATTCCACCAGTTTCTCTGGGGCAATTTTGAACGTTTGAGGCCGCGGGCCTCCCACCTGCTCCTCTTACCTTAATTGCCCAACTGCTTCCTGACATGGGTGCAGACTAATCTCCTCTATGATAATTATCAAACTAAATTCAGACTTGAATTGAATGGGTTGCAAAAGTGATTGCAATGAGAGAGAAAAGTCAGTTTTTTCCCCATGTTTAGTAACTTGAAACTACATATGTATATAGATGCATCTATTCTTATTTATTTGAGGCAAGCCAACCAGGGGATGGATATTACTGAAATAGAGAAAGTATCGATATGAAACCTGAGCAGGGTCAACTCTGTCATATAAAGTTTTTTTTTTCACCTCCAGATTGGGACTCAGATTTTTCTGGTCACGTCATGGGTAAGGTTTTCGTGTTATTATACCTACTAACCGTCAATAGCTTCCTTTGGCTGGCACCCCGATCGACGTGCAAAGGGTGGGAATCAAACCCGCAACCTTCAGGTTGGCAGCCGTACGCCCTACCAACTCGCCTTCCACTCCCTTATAGATGCATCTATTATATATAATAAACAAACTTAAAACATTCTATTTACTTTATATAGTTTTCTTAGTATTTTCTATAGATGTAGCTGCATATTTGTAAATAACATTTATTTTTAAAGTTTTTTAATGATTATATACAATGATTATAATTGATTTGTAAAAGTTGTTTATAAGAATTCGTCATGTAGATTATGGCACCTAAAAACAATGGTGGTACTGGTGTTTGTCTAATTTTTCTAATAGGATCAAGAGTTTAATAAGGCGCAGGATTTCTAAAAAAGCTTTTTGAAAATGTTTTCCACAGCCTTTCAATAGACCAAAATTACAAACGCTAAAAGTAGTTATAATTTCATTTATTATAAAATGTTTGTCTAATTAAACCCATAATCTATCAGATCTAAAATTTGATATAAGAAAGTTTTTTCATATAACTTAGTTGTTAATTTTCAAGATTATATCGCTTATAACTAAATATATATATATTAATTTTATTTCTTGTGATAAATCTAGATCTTTTTTTCATTGAGACTTTATAGTACTGTAGATTCTAAGCTCTAGTGATATTTTTCCAAAATGATTAACTTTAAAAAGCTCTAAAAATTAGGTGCTCGCTCAGTACAGATCATATAATTAAAATCTTGATCTTAAAATAAAGGTCTAGCGTACAAAATCTTGAATAATCTCACATAAGCTCAACTATCTTAATTAATATGTTGTTAACTATAATAAATTTGAATATTTATGTAAGACTTAGTTTGCTTGACTTCAAATTATGGTCAAATAATCTTTTCTGTTATGATAGCTTTTAATCCAGGTAAAGTTTTAGTAGTAGAAATTATTAAAATTCTAAAATTTATTCGAGGTATGCCAACCAGGGGATGGACAATACCAAAATCAAAACAAATAAAGCTGCTCAAAAACAAATGGAAAGAAATATAACTACTAACCAGGCAGGGAGTGGAAACTGTTAACCCACCATGGCAGAGAGTGAGGGGGGTTGGGGGTTGATCCTCAGACATATGCGCCTTGATCATGGGATTTTGTTTAAAGTAGAAGATCAAAGCGGAGAGCCAGGGCGTTGGGGCATCCACATAGTGTGGGTGAAAGTCAGTGTAATATGAGTTTTCCACTCCTCATATAGATTAGCGTGGTAAAGCGCTTCAACAAATGCTGCAACAACTATTTCAGCTTCTTTGCGTGCTTTGGGAAGTTGGGCAAAAAGGTAGATACTGTGGTGGGTGATTTTAGCTGAAGGGTTGAATTTGGCAAGCATTGCGACATTCATGATGGCAGCTTGAGCATCATCAAATAACTTTGAGATGTCGTTGCATGTGGATTCAGGGAATTTGGGGGGAAGAAGAGGGTGGGCAGGCCTAGCTGGAACTGAGCCACTGATTGGGCCACTGCTTTGCATAGAGTTGGGCACCGGGGAGAGGCCACCACAGCTAAGGCGTGCTGATGGTCACTTTGTTAGGGGCTGCATTGGGCAGAGGAGTTAAATATCTGGGGGGTGGGGTTTCATCAAAGTCAGGAAGGAAAAATTTGGCCTGACCATAATTTTATTGGCTGAGAGGTTGACCAGAATGCTCAATGAGAACATTACCTGATTTGTCAACCTCTGCCATTAGGTCCCATGGATTTTGGTTCATGAGAATAGTGTCATTAGAAGTTGGGTGGGTGGGAGTGGGTGAATGGGTGGGTACTTAGGTGTGAAGGGTGGCTCAAGCCTGGCTCTGATTGGCTGGGGTGGGTTTAGGTGGGAGAATATGGCTGGAGGATTTGGGAAGCTGACTTCCCATTCTGGCCCATTGAACGAGAGTGGAGGGTGGAAGGGGGCAGCAAAGTGCACTATACAGAACCCACAGAGGGGGCTCTGAAGCTGCATCAGCGGAAGCAGCATGTGGGCAAGCTTTTTTTGCATGGTTGAGCCCAAAGCATAGGGGACATATATGCTGACCATTATTGACCCAAGACCAAAAGAAATGATCCAGCGCTGCTGCAACACTATCGCAGGGGGGATTTGGTAGGCTATGGCAGGGTGATGTGGGATGATGGTGGCAGTTGCGTGAGGGGCATTGAGGCGCTCTGCACCAGAGGGTACTGCAAAGATGAGGTTGGGCTGAGTGCCATAAGCCATAAGCCCTGTGACCAACTGGTCATATAAAACTTGGGGCGGGAGGTGGGATGGGAGATTTGCAAATGACACCACCAGGGTGGTGTCTGAAGGGAGGCGAGTATGGGTAGTGAATATAGAGGTTTTTTTGTAAAATAAAGGAGTTATCACCGCCGCTGCAGCATCCTCCTCTGTTTGGAACCCAATATCAAAGTAGCCCTTAAATGGGTGAGAAGTTGATAAAGCCAGCCAGGGTGAAGGCCATGGTGGCTAGGTCAATAATTGCCTTGTTGGCATATGGGAATAAACTCCCATAGTCAACACAGAGGCAAAATTGAATGGTGGAATGAGGGATGGTTAGTGGATGGGGGCGAGAAGGGTGGAGGCATGCCAGGTGGAGCACTAAGTCCCATGGGGGGATAAACCAGCTGGACAAGGTGGGCGGGCTGTTTGAGCCCATTCAAACGCATTTGCCCGCTGGGCAGAAAACACTAGGCGGTGGAGCACCTCTGCCCCACACTGGGGTGGCAGGCGGTGGATCCAAGGACATTAAATAGGAAATGGGAATGGCCAGATGGCAGTGGATAAACAAACTTTTCTTTAAATAAATCGCTTGAAAGTGAGTTCAAGCAGAAAGAAAAAGTTTCTAGTAGTAGATATTATGGTCAACCTCTTCTTTATTGGTCTAGGCAAAATTCCCAACAGGAGTGCTATAGTATAAAAATTTATGTTTTTTCAAATAACCACCAGATCAAGACTTGTATTATCTAATTATTTAATTTCAAATAATCTCATACTTGACAATTCTTACACAAGTCCTGAAACTTTATTTAGCATTTCATCATTGGTATGTAGATTATTAAAAATAAGAATTTTTTTATAAATAATACATACTTAGAAACACTAGACATATTTTATAAACTGATGTCTTCCCTTTCTGCATATGCCCTAGTAATTTAATTGTGACTGGTTTAATTCATATTTAATTTTTTTAACTAATATATAATCCTATTACGCTTTTAGATTGCATTAACTAGCCTATGTATTATGATGATACCAGTATAACTTTATTATGTATGTTAAAGAATTTTTTTAAAATAGAGTTTAGTAAAGTACTGATGTTAAAGAAGTCAGAATTCTTTAGTCTTAAGATCCAACAATAAACCTCACGTCAATTTTTAAAGTTAGTTGGGACATTAAGTGCCTCTATGACGTCCATGCACTCTGAAAAGGCTGGCTAATTATATGGCACTTCTCATGGTCTAACTAGACAAAACATTTTCATTAAATGCTGCATAAGTTTTATGCAAATAGAAGTATATAGTCAATATTGAAGAGTATTTAGTTTAAGGATAAAATATATTTTGATAATCCAATTTAAGAAAATAATGATTTATGTATCAAATTTTATATAAATAAGTAACAAGAGAAGACCATAATCTCTTAAAAGCTCTTGTAAGTCTTGTGTAATTATGTTTTTTATATGCTAGTATTATACAAAAACTAAAATGACATAAAGTCTTTTAGTAGATGAGATGATAAAGAACTGCTAAATTTCAAAATTTGAATATTACAATCACCTAGAAATTTAGCTTAACAAATCTAATGGATAATGGTGGTAAAGTCCACTGAACGCATCTCTGATGCTTTAGAATTCACTCAAACTCACCCCAAGTCACAGAACCCTCAGTTGCCAACTTGTGCGTCGACCCATACAACCTGCTCCCAAACTGCAGCTGCAAAAGCAGAAGCAGACCAACTTTTATTAAACCATGGTGGGATCACAAATGATACCACCACTGTACAGCCTACCCCAGTCAACTCTGTGTTGACTGAGGGTCACCCAATTAGTGCGCCCCACCCTGGAGGCACATCTAAGGTTTTACCCCAGTAGTAAGGAGTATTGCAGCTCCCAATACCTCACATGGGGTTTGTATGGCTTTGCCAACTGCCTCCACTTCGAAAATCAGCCTGGGCACCCAAAATGAATCATCAGAAAGTGTTGAATTAGTTGGTCATCATTTTTACTTCCAACATTATCCAATGCGGCCAAACTGAATCTACAGTATTTGGTGAATCAGTTGGTTGTCATTTTAATGGTTTGGAAGGTAACCAACGCGCATCAACTGAATCAACACTGAGTGGTAAATCAGTTAGCCATAATGTTCATCAAAATCAAAATCAACATCAAAATTCAAATGGGACTAGCCAAATAGCCAATCAACTAGCTGAAAAATCCCTACCAGTATCTGCTGATGGTCAGATGAAGGCGGGAGTAATAGATTGGTTTAATGATGAGCCAGAATTACCCAATCAATTGGCAGGGAATAAACCCAAACCAGGTAAGCCTACCTAACCTTCAAAAGTTCAAGTACCTACTGGGAAGGCCCAGAAGGGGCCAGCGCATAAATTCAGAGGAATGCCAGCACCTCCTTCTGGTATTCCCCCATGGGGAATCCACTAAATTACATTTAAATTTAAATTTTAATGTAAACAAAAATAAGCAAGTGAAGGATGCCTTAGACGCATGGCAGAAAAAACTAGTGCCTGCACCACCCACCATTGACCCTCGTGAAGCTGCTTTTGTGGCTGAAGTGAGGAAAAGATGGGCAGAAACTTGCTCACAATGTGCACTCCCTAGGTCCACTCTTGCTCATGCAGTTAGAGTCTAC
Source organism: Massospora cicadina (assembly GCA_022478985.1). Lineage (NCBI taxonomy): Eukaryota > Fungi > Entomophthoromycota > Entomophthoromycetes > Entomophthorales > Entomophthoraceae > Massospora > Massospora cicadina. The sequence goes on from JAKSZP010007953.1 coordinate 70,903, forward strand.
TATGGCATAATCCTGTAGAGTATCATGAACGGGATTATTTAGTTATCTTGAAGCCATAGCAAAAGCTTTTCAGTTAACACCACTATTCATGAAGTGGTGGAAATCCACTATATTGATGTAGGGTTTACAACTGCAGCAGATGCAGATCGTGCAGCCTCAGTTACAATTGAGATTCTGCATGGCTCGCTTCATGTGCTGAGAACTAGATCTAACTTTGAGAAAATTTCCTGGGTAATTTTCTCAAATCTTCCAACTACAGTGGACCCAGAATCCTTAAGCTTGCGCTTCATCGAGGATTGATGGAATTTGGGTCAGTTATATCAGTAGACCTGTGCGCACCAGCTTAATATTCCCCAACCCAGAGGGCTCATATTGCTAGGGAATCATTTATCCCCAACCCAATGGTGGCCGCAACATAGAGGTTATCCCATGTGTTGCAGTCAATGGATCCTATTCTGAAATATTCTTTATTGATCCAGACCAGGCACGACCACGTTGCTCACAGTGTAATTCTTTGGGCCACCTATATAATAGTTGTACTTCTCATAAACAAGCTCTCTCATCTAGTAGCCTAGTCCCTGTGACAGGTAATAAACGCTCCCATACAGCAGCAGCGGCAATCCCACAACCAACCCACTGGGTGCCCGTACAGGATCTCACCTCCTCTGCCCTTCGTGTAGCAGTTGAGTAAGGCACAGCCAGTAGCATAACTTAATTCACTTAGTGCGGAAAACCCTCCCTATGGGAACCCCTTCTAAATTGCCAGACCCTTCACCAGCCCATAATAAGCGCAAATCTGCTTCTCATCAAGCTAACACAGAGGAAGCCATCCCGGTGGTAGCATCTAAAACGAATTTAGTAATACAGAATACCCCAAGTGTGGAACAAAGTATGGAACCCTAAATCAGGGTGGAGGCACCAAGTCATTGCCACCCCCACCATCTACAGGTATTGCAAATCAGAGGCCATTCTCAGTACTGAAGGAGGCGACTCTGGACTCTGATACATCAGATGATGCACAAATGGAGGAGTCTATGGAGCACTCTCAAGATACTCCTGTGCAAAGCAGCGGGGGAAGTATCTTGGGCTGGCTTACAGGCTCCTCAGCCCCATCGACTCAGGATAATCCTCCTCCTCATCAATCAGCGTGGATTGCTGCAAAGAGTCAAGCTCACAGACTAAAAATGAGCAGCCTTACAGATGCAGGTGGAAGCTCTGGTAACCTCCCGGGATATGGAGGGGGACAGCTATAAAGCCCCAAAGGGGCACCCTGACCCTGCAGTCCATTAATTCTAATGGGCTGCAGGATTACAAGTGGAGAGCCCGCCTCCTCCGCAACTTCAGGTTGACTCGCATAGATATTGCAGTCATCCAGGAGCCATGTCCCCCCTCTGATTTTGTAGCATGGAATGACCAATTTGGAGGTAACTCCTGTTGGACACAATATATGGCCCTTATTATCCTCAACCCCGGGTGAAAACCTACCAATTTTCAAAACACCTTGATGATCGCCTTATATTGGCTAAATTATCAACACCTGAGTTCTCCTTATTTGTTGCAAGCATATACCTGCCAAATGCAAGTCAAGAGCAGGACCGTCTTTTGGAAGAACTTGCTCTACTACAACTCCCAGGCAATACAGTGCTGATGGGGATTTCAACACAATATTAAGTTGGGTGCGTGACACCTTTCCTCCTGCCACACAAGACAGATGAGGTACAGCTTGGCTTCAAAATTTCCTCAGGTCAAGTGGTTACATGGATGCCCTCCCCCCTCAGCATCTGGACTTGGCTGTATGTCTCAGATCCAAGGTGCAGGTCAGAGATTCACATCAGCTTCACGGATTGATATGGCCCTAGTGGGCCCATTGCTTGTTGGTCAAGTGTCGTCTCCCATAACCTGAAATAACACTATAAGTGATCACAGATCCCTCACGGTGATCCTGACAACAATCCTCAGACCATCAAGAAGATTTTGGCAAAGGATTGCTACAGGGCTATTGAACAACCAGTTTGCAAGAGAGAAGATAAATGCAGCCATTTGTGAGCCAGAGCACCTGGCCTCACCTCATTTGCGAACTTTACAAGAAAAATGGGCTGGTAAAAAAGCAAAGATCCTAAAGGTAGCCTACAATTGTGCTAAGGCTCGAATGACAGCGGCCCAGGCTAAAGTCAGACGTGCTGAAGCTAGAATAAGACACCTTGAAAGGAATTGCCGCCCAGTGCCTTCCTCTCAATGGTTGGAGGCTTGGGGATTGGCCCACGAGACATACCAGCAGGAACTTACTGAGCAAGAAGAACGTGCAGTAAAATTCACCTCGTCACGTTACTACACCCAGTGGGAATGGCCCACCCGTTTCTTTTAACAGAAGAAGAAAGCCCGCTCAAAGGATCAGGAGATTGCAACCCTGAGGATGGGGACCACTGTCACCACAAATAAGGAGGAGATCACCAACGAGATCCACCGTTACTATTCAGCCCTCTTCAAGGCTTCCTGGGTAAGCCCAGCAGATGTTCATGAATTCAATGAAGGGGCTCGGAACCAATGGTTAATTTCTCGGCGGATGAAGAACTTGTTGCACCAATTACAAAGCAAGAAGTAATGGACATTCTACTCCACAGCCCATGTCTGAAGGCCCCAGGCCCAGATGGTATCCCGTTTGAGATGTATCTAGTGGATCCCGTCACAGTTACAAAGGCCCTCCAGCCCCTCTTCTTGACCCTCTTGGCAGAAGGAGGAGTGCTTCCTGACTTGAGATGATCAATTATGACCCTTATCCATAAGAAAGCAAGCCGAGAGGACCTTGCAAACTGGTGACCAAAATGACTATTGAACACGGACCACAAACTATTTACTAAGATTCTAGCAAACCGCATCATTAAGTGGGCAGCACCACGCCTCAACCCAGCTCAACATAGCTTTATCCCAGGGAGGTCGCTTTGGAACAATTACAATGAGCTTTTGGCAACCTTGTCAGCTAACTCATCTCAAACACTTGGTTTTGTGGCGCTTCTGGATATGGAAAAAGCATATGATTGAGTAAATTGGAAGTATCTGGACGCCTCCCCTAACCCGCCTCCACATCTCACCACAAGCTAGGACATGGCTATCAGCCCTTTACGCCCAGCTTCACACTAAGGTACTGTCTTCAACAGGCTTTACAGCAGCGGTTATGGTTGAACAGGGTCTCCGGCAAGGGGATCCACTGAGCCCAATCTTGTTCAGCATAGCTTTGGATCCTCTTCTGGCCCTACTCCAGGAACGACTGGTGGGTATTCAGGTTCCTAGGAAACCCCCACCCGGACCATAGCCTTTGCTGATGACACAGCAGTGGCAGTTGGATTTAAGAAGAACATAGACCTGGCCATGGAGGCCCTGTATTGCTACTCCAAGGCGTCCAATGAAAAAGTTAATACTTCTAAAACCGTTATAGTGCAAGTTGGTACCCCATCTTTTCCTCCGCCTTTTGGTTTGGAACCTACCTGGGACACCTTTTGGCATCTAGGTGTCCTCACCACACCACAAGGGGTTGCAATCAAGGATAATGTGACCGCTTACTTAATGTAATAAACTCTCATGTAGCTAGCTGGAGCTGCCGGCATATCACCCCCCAGGGACGCGCCCTGATGGCGAATTTTTTTTCTTCTATCAAAGCTATGGTTTCTCGCTCATGTCTGCCCCTTTACGGACAGTTTCTACACGAGGCTGAATGTGATACTTGCTGTTGGATATGGGGATCCAACCACCCACCCACAGCTCTGACCACAATATCCCAACCCCGCAGTGAGGGGGCCTAGGTCTTTTGGACACTAGGTCTCATGACACTTCAATCCTGACGGGGTTCCTTAAGCCCATCATTTGCTGGGATATGGCTCCAATGCCGCAATGGGCTCCAGTCTTACGCCAGGGTTTAGCAGCCTCTCTAGATCTTCCACGAACCTCACCTACAGCTGTGGGAGAGTGGCTAACAAACCATCCAGGCCACCGCCTCAAACCTTCATCAAGTTTTTAATGGAATCAGGCTCTCCTTGCACTTAAGAGGGCAGGAGTATGGGTGTACCACGCTTTCCCTTATAAAAGGAGTGGCCCTGGGATCAGCCCCCAGAATCACGCCCTGGTCCACAATGGGATGATTGTTATCTCCCATTTCCACCCTTTGGACAGACATCCTATGCGGCCTTGTCTCCTGGAACTTTTACCCCCTGCTGTGGAATGTGATATAAAGGAGCTCTGGAAGGAAGTTACCCATCATGTTCTCTCAGCAAAAGTGTCAAATACACTGTGGCGTGTTCTACACTGCTCATACAGGACAGGGGATCGAACTGGTCCAACTTTCAGCACAAGGGTTGCCCACAATGTGCAAAGCTGACAGACACCCACCTCCACTGCTTCTTTACTTGCCCCCTCATAGCCCCTTTCTGGATCAAGGTCCGCGAACTCCTGTGAGCAGAACCCTGGGTAGCGCACCCAGTTCAGACTTCATGTTCAAACTCTCACTCCCCAATTGCTCCCAATCATTAAGGGTCCTGGCATTTGGTGCAGTGATATGGACTATTCATAATTCATATCTTCGCGCCGCTTTTGACTCCACTCTGTGTATGCTGCCCCATATGATCACTCACTTTCAGGTTCATTTTGAGATGTCTCTGAGAGTATTTACCATGTCGCCATGGGCCAATAGGTCAGTTCAAGTGGACACCTGGATCTGGTCAAGCTTTCCCCCACCCTTTCTTGACACCTCCGCTTACCCCTGCCTTCACCTCAAGCTCTTAGGAGCTCAGGCGTGATTAGATATAGATTGGTGTATCCCTCCTTTAGGTTTTATCACCTAGTGCTAATAAAAAAGAGATGCTGTTAAAGAGTAATCTTAACCGCTAATGCATTAACATATCAACGTTAGTGTTGAAGGTATATCAATATGACCTATATATCTTCTAAAGTCATAAAAATGATACTAGTCATATGATCTTTATGGGTTTTGATAAAAAATAGTGCTTTTGAGTTTATACAGATTGTTGCCACAACTAATAAGTCAATTAAAAAACGTTTTTATTGCTAAATTATAGAAAATTTAAATCTAAACTTTCTCTTAAGTTCTCATTATAAAAGACAAAATCTGTCAAATTTTCCCATCTTTTAGTCATTTTGTAACTAATTTCTGGTTTCTATTTGTAGTTTTTATAAAACCTATATAGTATACAGACATAAAGTTCGCCAACCAGTTTACTCTTACCATTAACAAAGACCCTCTCATAACTTTCCTGTAACAGTAATCTCTGAGATCACAGAAGGCAGGCCAAACGATACCTTATACCTGAAATCCAGTGAGTATTTTTTGCAGTTTCGAATTACACTTCAAAAATGGCAGGTACTTCAATGAAGTATGTAGGTGGATTCTCCAAAAAGTTACAAACAATAGTAAGAAGTAAGGTTATAAGTTGACCTAATTTTTTATAAAAGGATCGAATATTTATAAGTTCAAAGTAGTTTGGAGCTTATCTTATATTTTCAATCACTGAGCAATGAATCGTCTATCACTTGTTTGGGATAAGCCTGGTCGTTCTATAAACTTAATACATTTAAATAAATTGAGTTCCCCTTCTGATTTTACTGGGGGAAAATTTGGGGTAAAGTTTCATGTGCATAAGAGTTTGGTGAAATCCTGACACTTTCCCCTTCAAGATTCAATTGCAGAGGAGGGTGAATTATGAAAAATTTAGGATGAATATTGTTTACAACTATACCCGTATCAACATGGACAATCAAATATTCTAATCCCTTTCAGTATATAGCTCAATAAGGACCAGACCAGTTAGATCCTAATTTCTTAGTTTGCCCATTAGGTAAGGAGTTATAATAAGCTACATAATCTACAATTTTTTATTCAGGTAAGGCAGGTTTATGTTGATTAATTCTTTGAGTCTCCTTTTGGTGGTTATTTCAATGGATTTAATAGCTTGAGCTTGAAGGCAAATAATCTTATCAGCCAGATTTCTCATAACTAATCAGAGTTTTCTGGTAATCCCTTCTTCAAGTATTGCCTGAACAATTTAAGAAACTGAGAGATCTCACCCATAATTACATTTGAAGGGCGACATCTTGATAATATAATGATAACTTATTTTGATATGAAAACAAAGCACTAGGTAAATAGAAGTTCCACTGAGATGGGTCATTTGAGGTTATCTTCCTTAAAATAGAGACTAAAGTTTCATTGAATCGTTCAATGGCTTCATTCATTAATAATTGTAAGAAACAACAAACCGTTGGGCAGTATTATATGATTTAGATCATTCCTATAAGAGTTGCGAGATAAAACTAGTCCCATTGTCTGACAAAAGGACCTTGGGACACCCATGCTGAGTGATGATGTGCTGGTAAAGGAATAACGCAAGTCGTTTTAGCAGAGGGGTGGTAATGGATATGGCCTTGACCCATTTACTTAAATGGTTGACAGCCCTGATAATGTACTTGTCCATGCAATCTTTGGAGAAAAGGTCCTACAACATCAATAATTACCACTTCAAATGCCCTAGTCAGTGGAATCACTTGATGCTGATAAGTAGGGTTAGCTGCACCATGGATTTTACAAATTTACATGAGATAAGTGTTTCTTAAATAGTTTAAGTCATATTATTCCAATAATAATGAAATTTCAACTTCTCTTGGATTTTCTTCAAACCGCTATGACCTACTTTTTCATGTGTTCTTCCATAATAGCATGGTATCTTGAATTTGGTTGCAGAAAGGGTATCCACTAGGATTTGACTTCTCATATAAAGCTCCTTCCCAGAACACGGTATTTTTAGTAATAATTTTTAGAAAATCTAAATCTTCTTCAGATTCTCAATCCCATAACTCAGGACGACCAATGAGATTATATAGTCGTCTTCTTTTCCCAAATCTAAATCAGTATAGGCAAGGGGGTGGAAGGCGAGTCAGTAAGGGCGTACGGCTATCAACCTGAAGGTTGTGGGTTAGATTCCTGCCCTTCACACATCAATCAGGTGCCAGCTGAAGGAAGCTATTGGTGGTTAGTAGGTATAATAACACGAAAACCTTACCCATGACATAACCAGAAAAATTTGAGTCCCGATACGGAGGTGGAAAAACTTTCTTTGATGGAGTTGACCCTGTTCAGGTTTCATGTCATTTCTTTCTTTTGGTAATTCCTGTCCCCTGGTTGGCTTGCCTCGGTTAAATAAAAGATCAGTATAGGCAATTGTGACAGGCCATCAGCATTTTAATGTTGAGTACCTGAACAATGTATGATTAAAAATTGTAAATTAGAAATCTTAGAGCCCAACGGGCTAGTCACCCATCAGGATCCTTCATATTTTGTAACCATCTTAAAGAATAATGGTCAGTAATAATAAATGTATAATGGCTACCTTATAGAAAGGGATTTAAGTGCTTAATTGGTGAAATTAAAGCTAAACACTCCCACTCAGTTACACTATAATTACTTTCAGCTTTGGATAAGGATTTGCTGTAAAACATGATGGAATGATTGATCTGAACTTCGTCACACTGGGATAGAATAGCCCCAATAGCGACATTACTTGCATCTGTATGTAGGATAAGATGCTTATCAAATTGAAGATAAATCAAAAACAGGTTAAAATTAAGGCAGTTTGGAGATAATTTAGACTGTTCATGAGCTGAGCTCCACTCAAATGGCACACCTTTTTGTAATAAATAGAATAAAGGATCTGCCATATTAGCAAACTTGGTTATATATTAGATTATAATACCCAACCATACCAAGGAAGGCTTGTATGTCGTTCAAGAAGTTGGATGTGTCACTTATTGAATAGCTTGAATTTTTATTTGAGAGGGGGTAAATTCCTTTAGATGATACCTGGTGACCTAAGAACTCTATTTATTCTGAAAAAAGGAACATTTAGAGGGTTTGAGCTTTGGGGAAAAATTCTGAATTCATTTAAAAACTTTTTTAAATGAAATAAATAATCAGTAAATGTTTTCAAAAACACGTTAATATTATCCAAATATATCAAAACACAGGTCAGCTTTGAATACCATAACATATAATCCGCGGCCCTTTGGAATATTACTGGGATGTTGCTCAACCCTCGCGGCATACAGGGGGGTTAATAAACCCATACTAGATATTTGGGCACATTTAGCTTAGTCTTCCGAGGATAATTCAATTTGCCAGTATCTGCTGTCTAAGTCCATTGCTGAAAAGACTTTTAACCAGATAACAACCAGAGGGAATCATTAAACTGTGGTTAAGGGTAGCTATCTTGACGAGTAATGGCGGTTGATCTATGATAATCCATACCACCTAATGTGAACCATCCTTTTTCTTAACCAGTAGCAATGGGAAGGCCCAAGGACTGTTGTAAGATTTCAATAATCCACCAGCCTCCAATAGTTGATGCAATCCTTTGGTAACCTGTGCTTCCTTCACTTTTGACTTATGATAGGGTTTGGAAAAATAGGAGGGTAATCTCCAGTTTCAACGGTGTGCATGACTCTTCTCATATTACCAAAATCATAAGTATGCTTAGCAAAATGTCGAAGTATTCAGCCAATATTGGAAGTACTTGTTTCTCCTGTCCTTCCAAAAGGTATTTCCCTATTGCAGGCCCCACAGTAAGAATCTCCCAAATGGCTTCTAGCCCAAAGTCTTGTAAGCTTTCAAAAGTTATAACTTCATAAATTTGATATAGGGGTATAAATTTGACATAGGCATATGAATTTTTAATCAACCATTTTTGGATCATGGTAAGGTTTGCCAATTGTTGAAAAGTTGATATAACTGGATGGTACGTTAACCATACAGTATATCAGAGAGGGAATTGGGACAAGTCTCAAGACTAATGAAAAGAAGTATATGAATAATAGCCACTTGAAATGTCGACCAATTGGTGAGAATGGGGTATTACGCTGAGATTGATATAAATGAGAGTTTTCAATAAAAGGGGAAAAAGAATAGAAGACACCAAGACAAGGATGCATCTAGCTTGGGGAATCGAGATATAAAGAGTTACATGGAGGATTATAGGGGACTTTGTTTGGAAATTAGGTTGTTGCAGAAAGGTCTGCATATTAGTAAAAATAACTAAGGTCAGAATAAGGGGCGATAGTACCATTTGAAAAATTTATTAGTTTTAAAAAGGATCAGAGATCTTCATATCATCTGATTTGGTTGCCCAGTGGCCAATACCCTGTGCAAACTGACTTGGCGGAATCAAGACTCTACGCTGAGAATCAACACCAATAAAACAGGTAATGACCAAGAATAAGCTTAATCCAATACCCCAGGAAAAAAGATCTCTTTAGCAGAAAAGTTGAAATGCCTTGAACTTGTAATAGATGGCCTTTGGGAATAGAAAATTAAAAAGGTATTGACAATACCTGAGATTTTGGCGGAATAATCACAACTTCAGATGAATAAATAGGCATCACTTCTTCTATGTCAGCCGTCAAAGGGGATAATTCTACACTAAGGCCTTCAACATGATACTGAATGGAATAAGTCCTATTTGATTTCTCTAGAAGACATAATCAACGTTTAGTATGAGCATGTTCAAATAAAAGCAATGTAACTCTAAACCCCAACAGGGATAGAGATAAGTTATGGTAATTAATAGTTCCATTGAATTTCCAAAAAATTGAGTCCCCAAGAGAAGGTCATAACTAAAGTTATCAAGAACGATTGCAGGTACTGTAAAAGTCAACTTCCCAGTCTTAAGTGGGAATGATAAAAAAGCTCCAATTAATCAAGTACTCTGAGGTCCTGCAGTGCCGTATTCTTCATAAATTGAAATATCAGATTTTAACTTAATCCGCTTGATAAATTTCAGCAAAATTACATTCACCAGAGATCCAGTGTCAATAATAGCTTTGGCATTAGCTTGATTCACTTGGAAGTCAATATGGGTGATGGTACTTCCAAACTGAGAGGATAAGGCTAACAAAGAGGGCAAGGAATAAGAAGAATGTTCATCTTTATTATACTCTACAGGGTTTTGATGTTCCTGCTGCATACTCATACCATTATCAAGATGAAGAATCTTATTGGTTTTATCTTTTTTCTTCTTTTCATCAGCTTCCTTTTATAACAACGGTCTTCAGTATTAATTTATTGGTGATAATTACACTGAATTGCTCTATAATTCTCAGGCTCAGCGTAAACTTTAGAATAACTGGGTCTTGGAGAGTCATAAACTCAAGGACTTTTCAGAAAAATTAGGGAGGCAATTCCAACATGACCTCCTTTATGTCCAAAATATTTTTGAAGTTCTTTTTCACGCTGATGAGGTAGGTCTGCAACTGAGTCCTAGAAGTAAAAGCAGACATAACAACATTAATAGCGTCGTCCAAACTTAACTAGCCACATGCTACCAAAATCTGAGCTTCCTGATAAAATGATGAGCAAAGTCTTAGATAGATCCATTTTTGGTGGGGCTGTATGCCCATAAAGCATGTTTCTAGAGAGTAAGGTTTGTTCATTCCCAAATTCTTTGATCAATGCTTTCTTAACTTGAGATCAATTCAAACAAGTCATCAAGTGGGATACCATGACATCTTTGCCCAATTGAGTAAGACAATTAGGTAAGTAATTCATCTTTTGATGGTCCGTGGCCTTACTCAGAGCCTTCTCATATAACTAGAGAAAAAAGATGATACTGCCTTCCCCAGGGAGTACTTGTCCTTGAATACAGGTTAAAACTCCTAGGAGCACTTGCTGATAAAACATTCACTCCAGGTTGTTCTGATTAAGTGGAGTCATAAGAGTTATAGTCCAAAGCTTGGTGAGAATATTGAGGATAGAGATCAATTGCATTGGTACAAATTTCTTTAATCTGACAATTTGGATTAGTCTGCCCCACTTTTCATCCAATCTGCGAGACAACTCATAAAATTGCTCCTGTTGTGCATTGTGTCTAAGTTCCAAAGTTTTCATCTTTGCTTGAAACATCTCTCCTATATATTCACAAGCTTGTAACAGGATGTCAGTATCCTTTGCCATTTACCCAGATTATTCAATTCATCAGATAAGGACTTAAGCAACAACAGGGGGTCAATAGGTACCCCATCGGGAGTTAAATTACAACTTTTGGCTACTTTATGAAATTGCTTATGCAAGAAGTCAATCATGCTCAAGAGAGAGTCAACTTGTGGAGGGATCCTGAATGGTCATCAGCACCAGGTGATCAACGAGGTTCATCAGCATCTGGCAGACCATGGGGCCCTTCAACACCTGGGGTTCACGAGATCCATCAGCACTGAGAGGTCCATGTGGCACTTCACCTCAGGTGGCCCACGAGGTCCTTCAATCCCAGGAGGTCCTTGTTCCCCATGAGGACCCATAGTTCCTGAGATTTTTTCTACTTTTTTGACCAAAATTGAATTTCTAAGTACAATTGCTCCAATTGAAAGAGGTAATTTTTAACTTCCTCTTTCAATTGATTGACTATGGTCAGAGAGTCAGAGAATAACATCTCTCCATTCCCCCTGATTTCCTGGACTCATTTCATTGACTGTGCATCAATAAAACCAGGTCTTTCGTGATTAAGCTTAACAAGTTGTTGATTTAATTCATTAAGAAGAGTCTGGTTACTAATAATAGCATCGCAATTATCTTTACTGAATTTAAAGCAGATTTAAAGAACTCAGAAACATATGTATTTGCGGACTGGAGACCTTCTAATAAATTAAGCATCCATTGATGATGCATTCCTACTACTGTAATGAATGTTATAGAGTAGAATGTGCAAGTTGGTGTATTTTGCTCAGCACCAATCCCTGCCATTTGAGAAGTTTGATATAAATCCCTCAACGTAGAGGGTACAGCATTAGTTTGAGATTGATTAGAACAGAATCTAGGAATTAGAACCCCTTCCAGCATCTTATTAATGATGTTCTTTAAGATTTCAGGATGTATTTAAAAGTTTATAATAAAGTTTGAATTGAGGCCATAAATTTCCAAGTTTGCCCAGAATTCCAACGTAGATGGTGCTCTGGGGATTTTGGTTCTAGTGAAACATACCCTTCATACAGTACTACCTTACTCATGGTTTTGGGCCTCTTCAGGTGAAAAAGAGGATCCAATGTAACAATTGATGTTTTCCATTGGTGAGTAACTCAAAGTAAACCTGTAGTGAGCACCACTTTGGAAGTTTTGAATTACAATTCAAAATGGAAGGTATTCTCTTTGAAGTTATGTAGTTGATTATCCAAAAAGGTACAAACAATAGTAAGAAATAAGGTTTTAAATCAACCTAATTTTATTATCAAAAGGATTGTATATTTATAGGTTTCAAAGTAGTTTGGGTCTTAGCCAATCTTTTATAATCTCTGAGTGATTCAATCTTATATCACTTGTTTAGATAAGCCTGATGATTATTATTAACCGTGATAAGATTAGATAAATTGAGTTCCCCTTCTGATATTACTGGGGGAATATTTGGGGTAAAGTTTCATGTACATAAGGGTTTGGTGGAATCCTGATAAAATTTTTTTTGCCTTAAGTCATATCTACTTGACCTGATGGTTGACCCTTTTGACAAATAAAATATCCCCTTGTGTTGTTAGTAGTTATTGTTATCTGCAACCATGGCTTTTTATTTTATAAAAAAAGCTTTTGTTATTGTTCCCATACATCAATCAAGCCTAATTATATTGATTAATGCATCCTCAGATGGTATAATCCCTATAGGATACACAGATTGTCTCATGACACCTTCTGCAGCATAATCAATCTCATTTTATCACATATCATAAGTAAGATAGCTAAATCATCATTAACTATGGGAGATAAAGAATTCTAAAAACCACTATGATGCAAAACTTTTTCCATATAATTTTGAGTGATATAACCACTCACATTCCATATTACTCCTCTGGGTGCTCTTCCTAACTCTCCTTCTTCCACACTTATCCATAGCCATTTTTTAAGTGTACACATATAAACATAGGATCCTACCTCATAAAAAGCCATGTTATCCTAAGATAATATTAGTTACTAAACTAGAGACTCATAAAGGCTCTATGAGCCCTCACCATATATAATGTGAAGCTATTTCAGCTTCTGTGGTAACTTGTGAATATTCTTTTGTGAAGGAAGTGTGATATAGAGACTGTTTTCTTTTTAGTACAAGTCCACAGAATTATAATTTATATCAGTTTATTTTTAGCACTAGTTGGTCCCTATTTAATAGTTTAACTTTCATTTACTTGAATTTAAGTTTAGTGTACCTCCATTTAAACAATAATAACTTCAAGCAAACATTCATCTAGAAGAGATGTTTTAGGTACTAATTCAGTTTTAGCTTTGTTTTTTAACAAAATTAAAAGCTGGCTATATTTTATAACAACCCTATACTCAACGTTCATCAATTAAACCAGTGTATACTCTTGAAAATGTTATAAATCTTGTTTTCTATAGTTAATATCTCATAAAATGATACTAAAATAGATTTTGGTTGTTTTCTTGCTTTTTTATTTTTGTAAAACCTTTGCATTCTAACTAACTTACTTGCTACCCATTATTCTATATTCTTTACCCTTATCCTCTACCTGTTACAATGCTCACTGGGAGCCTAAGCAGGTAGGAAAGATTTTTTTGTAACTAAAGCCCAACAAATGGATCCTGTGTTTATCACTATAGTTCTCCTTTGCACAAATCATAGAAAAATATATGTTTATATAACTTAAAAACATATGTTAGATTCATATTTTTATCAATCATCTTCAATTTGATTCACTTGATATAGATTTTCTAAGACATATAACACACTATTCCAATTTTTTAGATATTTAGGATCTTTTCTATAATTAATGAATATTCTTTCATACTTATTTTTGGTCTATAAAGAGCCTAAAATAAAGGATTTCTAAAGTTAATTACTTGTTTTCTTTTTGAACTTTAATTTCTTTGTTCTAAAGTAAATTATATATAGATTTATTATTTTTTAGGAACAAACATAATATAATATTTTTTAGAACATTTAGATTTTTTTGAGAAAGCATGATTTATTATCATTATTTAAAGTCAAGTATTTAAATGCGTCAACATACTTAATTGGCTTCTTGACTTCAATATTTAAGGATTACTTTTAAAAAGGCAAAAATGTAAGTTCAATTTTTATATGTAAGCTTCTTTCTCTGATAAGACCTTCTTTAATAGTAACTAGATGAATATTACAAACATATATAACTAATAAGTCTTTAGAAAGATGTTAACTTTTATTATTAAAATAAATGAGTTATAACTTTAAGTTGTAATTATCATTATCAGTACATCACTGAATAGTCTGTGAGTAGCATATAGCCAAACAAAGTAAAATAATTAGTATCTCCTTAGAACACAATCGTAACTATCCTTGATGTTTAACTTTAAACCTTATTAGCTTTTTAAACTTTTCTTTTATATCAAATCTTAGTAGATGATACCAAAGTTTTTTCAGAACTAGTAGTATCTATTACATATTTTTGTTACAACTGCTTCATACGATTTTATATGTTTCTTTCTAATCACTTTGTCAGTTCTTCATTTGTATAAGGGTTAGTTTTATCAGTTTTTATGTATTTCTAAGTCATTACCACCTTGACAGCTTCCATTATATACACCACTTAATATGCAGTAGTCTAGCCTAATTTTAAATCTCAGCTAAATTATACATTTTATTTTTAGAAGGCTGATCATGGGACGGAAACTTCCAATAAACACCAACTACAAAACACCAAGAAAAATGAGAGGCACCCCAGAGCAGCTGAGGCTACCACCTACTGCTAGTGGGACTGCCAATGAAATATAGAGGGGGAGTGACAGGGGAGGCCTGGGCTGAGGCTGCACACAAATGAAGGAAAGGTTCTGATGATGGGACCAAGACTGGGAACCAGGATGATACCAACTGGCGTTGGTTGGATAGCAGGTGGCCAAACAGCCAGGCTTAAAAGTGACCCATGAGGTGGGATGGAAGCGATGCGCAGCTTCACTGAGGGTTGGGATAGTGCCAGACAGTGCATCAAGGACAATAGTTTGGATCATCCATAGTGCTATTGCAACAATTAAGGCGTGGAGAGAAGGGTGTATAGGGGAGATCATGGAAAAGGCAAATATATTTTGGACAGGTTGTTAGCCTGCTTACGCTATGGAAAAAGAGGCGCATAATCCTGCCAAATTGACTGTGATAGCGGGCAACTTTCCTAGTGATGGACTAATGACCCATATTAATGACATACAATGCATAAGATTGAGAGGCATCGGATCATTCAGCTGTGCAATACACCTTTATTGGCATCTTAACACATGAGCGCGAGTATGGGGTTGTAAAAGAGGACTATGTGTACCGCCAAATGACTTCTGGGTCTCTAAAGAGTATGGGATGACAAGCTTGTCAAGATAGCCCACAAGGGCAATGAGGTGGGGACGTAGGGGTACTAGGTTGTTTAAAACGACTTGCCCACGAACTTCTTGTTTTAGATAGGGAGTAGGGCGACCCCTCTGGGCGGTGTGTCCACTGATGCTGAATCTTCACTCAACGCTCCGCTTGGAGAGGAAAATGCATTTGAATTGACCAGCGTCCCATGAGGGACCAAAGCAGAGGGATAAGAGGCAAGATAGTATAACAGAGAAGGGAGGTGGGTAGGATTGCAGAGTTCAGGGATGTGGGAAAAGTTGGAGTGGGCTGCACATGACCAGCTTTGGGCTTGGAGTGTGGGGTTGGAGACCATAGCAACCCAGGTGCCAAGTATTTTTGTGACATGGGCCTCAAAGTTGAGCAGGCCCATACCACCACTATGGTGAAGGCTAAACATGACATCCAGGCGCACAGGGGGAGGGCGGCCTAGCCAAAGCCACCCTTTTAGTAGGGCGTACAAAGAGGTGAAGAGAGATGGGGAAAAGGCAATGGCGTGGGACACAAACCAGACTTTGGACAGGAGCATAGAGCTGGCAAGCAAAGCCTGGCCTAGGAGGGTAGTCTGGTGGGCTCTAAGGGAAGTGATGCACTTTGTGACATTGCGGAGCAGTGATGCTCCATTACCAATGAGGCGTACCCTCCCACCTCAAGCCACAAACCTAAATGGTGCACCAGACCGTCAGTGGGTCTTAGCATGAAAGGAAGCATAAGTGGGACGGTATGGGATGGCCAGGACAAGCAAATCTGTGAGCTAGCTGCTGAAGCAGGTAGGTAACGGGGTGCTGGTGACCAGTGGGCCTGGTACCAGCCAAGGAGAATGATTTTAGTTTTGAGGCGTTCAGTAAAGCGTTACTGACCCTAGAGTAAATTTGGATAGTAGCCTCTAGTGTGCGTGCATCTTGCTAGTTAGACACCCCAAACACATAATCATCACTAATTACCAGCATCTTAACTGGTGCTTGGCCTTTTCATGAACACCAGTAAGGCAGGCATTCACATTGTGTAAAAGTGGGTTGAGTCTGAAGTTGTAAGAGCGTAGGCTTAAAAGTCCCCTTAACGGAGACCCCTTCCAGGGTAGCCACATTAGTGAGGAAGCCAGGTCCACGCAGAACCTTTGTGGAGGATTTCTAAAGCAACATCACCCAATCAATGAACCGGTGGGGGAGGTGGAACTTGTTGATGCAGGCTTTTAGGTGTTCCCAGTTGACCCTATCATAAGCTTTCTGCTGGTCTAGGAATACAAGGCCCCAGTAGCCGTGGATTGGCAACATTGGCTATAGTGTGTATGTTGTCCCGTATTGACCACTTGGGGATTAAACCAAATATCTTAGAGGAGAGTACATCAGTGACAACTTCACCTAGGCGTTTGGCTATAATTTTAGAAAATAATTTAGTACCTGTATTAGTAAGTGATATGAGGAGCCAGTTGGCCAAAACTCTGCTTATTCTATTTTTTATACAGCGTTATAAATTAAGCTTTCTGGATCCAGAAAGGAGGCGCATTTCAAACAGACACTGATTCATTGAGGCAAGCAACAAAGATGATAATTGATTAAATTTCTTTTTAGAACTCATACTAAATCTCATCTGTACCTAGGAACTTCCTGTGCAGTGCACCCTGAACGGCATACCATAGTTCATCCCAAATAATTAAATTCACAACTCCAGGTATTCTGGAAATGGTGCAGATATGTGCGCCATTGAGAAACTCATCAATTTTGGCTGGTTCAACTGGATAAGAGAAATACAATTTGGAGTAATTGTTTTGAGCTTTGACTGCCATTTCAGCTGGAGTTTCTGCGATGGAGTAGTCAAGACGCCTCACCTGTGTAAAGGCCAAGCTCTGTCATGGTGTGAAGAATTTATGGAAAAAATAGGCGGAGCATGTGTCGCCAACAAAAATATCTTCGCCTTGAACTGTACACAAATGAGATGTTTATGTTGCCTAACAAGTGCGTTGAGATGAGCAGACAATTCTTCCCATGTATGACCTCAAGCCAGGCTGTAGCCTGTAGCAGGGAAATTAGACTCTATGTGGTCCACTTCTGCAAGTGTGCACATAATGACCGCCAATGCAGTCTAAGTCTTGGGGAGTGACCTCTCTGCCTGGATGCCAGTCTTCCCATTTCCTAATAAAAAGGGTACAAAGAGGGCGGCTGTTCCTCTCGTTACACTGGGTGATCTAGCACATGTGGTAGACTAGCACTGAGTAACAGATCTCTATGAAGATTCCTACCCCAGTCCCCGCTCTTGCCTCAGCCAAATTAGTGCAGCGAATTGAGGAAAAGAACTGAAATCATTGGAAACCGCCATCCCACGAGCAGGAAGGACTTTATGAAGCTAATGGCGCTGAGCCATTTAAATCAAAGTCAAAATGTCTTATAATCAGAGTAACAAGGCACAATGGGTCTGAACATTCAGTAAATGCAGAATTAAGGGTTGAATCCTCAGGAACACTTGATAATGGTATATGGTCATTGAATAATGTTGTCAGTTCAAAACTTGCTCCAAAATCTACAGGGACTAAGATCAACGGGTGCATACCTCATAGTCAGAATGAGTCAGGCAACAAATTCTCAGTTGAAATTTCTGATGGCTTTAAGCCATTGGGCAATGAGAGTGCCAACTCCAAACTAACCTCAAAATCTTTGGAGACAAAGCCCAATGGCATGTACTATAATCAGGGGACTGTTGCTATTGGGATTTTTGCACATATTCCCAGCCTTCTAGATTACCTGGTATCGCTAGGGGAAAATTCCCTAAGGCGAAGTGAATTAGAAATTGGTTGGCCCAGGTTTTGGAGGAACTACGTTTGGGAGATTTTGGGATATTCAACTGGTCATATCCATTGGGGATTAATCTGAATGAATACCTAAGATCTCATTGGGCGGAGTGGCTGACGAAATAGGGGCATCTGATAGTGATTAACTATCAGGTGTACCAATTGGGATCTGTCAAATTTCATCACCAACTGATTGGGAATGAATAGTGAGTTGCGAGGTGAGTGATTCCACCTGCAAATAGCGAATCAATTGGTTAGTGAAGTGACCTGCCATAATGGTTAATAAATCACATTACCTAAGCAGGTCGCTAGCCAATTATGGTTGGTTCACTTGGATCAAGAGGAAAAAGTTAGGGACACGTTTTCTGACTCTTTCCACTTGAGGTCTTGAGGATGTCCAATAACAGAATCCTAGTCAGGATGGGGAAGACCATCGCTGCTGAGACGAGGAAGGGTGATTCAATGGCTTCAGCTGCTGTTTCATCAAAGAGGTGTCAACCAAGGGTTAGGCAGCAGAATCCCCTATTATATAATTCCCTAGGATTTACTAAAATAAGAAACTTAGTTTGAAGTTAATAAATACTTTATAGTTATGTTATTGATTTGGTGTATAGTTAAACTATCAGCTTCTATTGTGTCGTTCTATCTCAAGGATATTATTGCAGAAGACAATAATTGGAAGACTCTCAGAGAGGAGAGTAGATATCTGAGCGGGGATCTAGAGATGAAGGAACCACATTCAGGGATAGCTGCTGACTGTGTGTTAGGCTGAAAGAGACTGTCACCAGAGTATCTTAACAAAGATCAGGTGGACAAGAATATAGGAAACAAATCCCTACGAGTATGACTAACAGAGTATTTAATCAGAAATAATGGCTGAAGCGTTGGGCCTAATAATAGTTCAATCTCAACTACAGATAATAGTATCCATACTATTATCAATTAATACATTCTATACAATGCAACAAAGTGCATGAGGAAATTGAACCTGTGCAGTAAAAAGGTTACTGGGTTGCTTGCTGATAAAAAATTAAATTAAATTTTTACAAGTTGGTGCTCACTACAGGGGTAGTTAGATAAAAATCTATTATAATGTCATATAAAGAAGAAATATGCAAGCTGTGGACTGAGATTGCCACTGTGAATCAGAATGCCTTAAACTCAGTGGACTATCAGGAGTTCGCAGTCTTGGAAGAATGAGTCTCCAAGGTGAAGGAAGGAGTACTAATGTAGCCAACTTTGGGAATGAGTTACTCAGCAAAGTAAACTCATTGAAGAAGAAAGAAGGGGACCGCATTTATGAGGTCCTATTCCTAAAAATGGAGCGAGAAGTGGATCACATTCATTTAAGAAGGTTCAGTGTGGATATCTAGAAATTGATAAAAGAAGTGGAGGAACTGAAAGCTCACAGATGTGCTTGTGAGACCAATATGGCCAACAATGCCTAAGAGAGAAGTTTTGCATGATACTTGGGAAGTCAAATACCCCAAGAAATATGCTGGCCGCCTTTAATGCCATATTGTAGATGACGCTCAAAGTCACTCCACAAGTTAGCCAAGTAGCCAAACTGAGAGAATTGGCCAAAAATGACTCAGAGGAATTTAGAGCAACGCCAAAATTTCTAACATTCTTTGGAATAACGCCCCAGCATTTTTCTGACTGTTTGACATGACCATGAATGGCTATGGTGATTGTCAAAAGGCTTTGACAGTCATGAACTGCCTGGACACCGACTGTCAAAACCTAATGTTACCCCACTTGGAGGGGGACAGCTGGTCATATGCCGAGGCAAAGGCGGCCATCATGAAGGAGTTTGGGAGTCCAACCCACATGTCAAAACGCAAGCAAGAATTTATGGGAATTCAGTTCCATAAAAATGAGGCTCTTGCTAGCTTCGCAGAATGATCTTACCAGGAGTCACAGATCCTGGCCGGAGCAAAAGTATTAGATGACTTTGATGCTAGAATCGCTTTGCAAGTGGCCCTTCAACCCTATCATGATTTTCATCAAATGATTAATTCCGTATTTGCAATGGAGATAACTACCTCACAAATGGTAGACAACCTGAAGATTTAGGGAGCGACGTTTAAAGCCCCAAATAGTATCTTCAAGTCAAATCTGATACAAAATCCAAATCCCATGAAGGGAAACTAAGAAGCAAAAGATGCTAACAGCTAAACTGTGCTAGGAAATAATCCCAAAGAATTCATATGGTCAAGCAAGAAAGAGAAGGTTTGCTATCAGTGTGGCAGGAAAGGCCATTTCGCCATACACTGCAAAAAGTGAAGGATCAAATTAGCGTGGTCCAGAATAAAGAGACAGCAGTCACAAAAGATTTAAGAAAAGGGCCTGCTGCCTTGACAAGGAACAGTCTAGTGAAGCAGAGAAACCTTTTCCTCTTAATATAATGAATGAAGAAATAGATATTAGTGATCTGTTCGTAGATGACGAGCAGGATCAGCTATACCAAGTGGTCAATATGGATGTGAATGCCGTGACCAGAGCCGAGGTGAAGAAGATCGATCCTGAGATAATTCAGGAAGTTGCCTGGCCATACACCCGACAACTGGCGGAAAAGATTCGAACCACTGAGAATCCTGAAGAGAAATCAGACGTCCATGTAAATGAGGCCAATCTGTTGATCCCCCTCAGCACAATAAAGGAATTATTTTCTGAATTATCGACGCAAATTATTCATACCTTAGTTTTGGGTAATAACGCTGCCATTCAATCATTAAATACTATATTACAATAATCTGAGTGTACATATATAGATATTCAAGTGAATTGAGTGAGAGTGAGGGCGATTGTCGACAGCAGAGCGCCCATCAATATTGTGTTGACCAATCTATGGAAGAGGATGAAGATCTCGCCAGACTTGGAACACAAGAGAGAATATGGGACAGCTGGGCTGAACGTTATCATTTCCTGTGGAGCATATAGTGCGCTGCCACTATAATTCTGGGTGTTGGTGGTATCTGCGCCAGCAATAGTTTTGGCGAATCAAAACTATGATATCCTGATTGGAATGGAGTTCCTACAGAAGTATGGAGTTAAATGTAACTTCAAGGATAATATGTTGACCATCCTGGGTCAGATGTTACCATTGGTATACCAGAAGGACGGTGAAGCTCCATTAAATCTGAGAAACAACTTCATTAATCTGATATACAATGATGGCATTGTATCAATTTTATACCATTTAGTTGGTAGGAAGTGAAGTGAGATGCCAAAAGAAAACCCAGAAAAGCAGAGTTTTTAATTAGGGATCAAGAAAGAAAGGACCATACCATCCAGATCACAGATAATAATTGACACAGGGTTAACTTTGGAAATTTCTGAGCTGTTGTATGGGGAAGTTGGAAGCCCCTGGAAGAAGTCCAGAATGGAGCCATGGGTGGCTCCCTGAATAATAATGCCAGGCCACGGAGAAAATAGAGTTCTCTTTTATGAATTTAAGCGGAAAACCGATGAAGATCAAAAGGAGTCAGATCATTGAATTTATTCATTTAATCTGACGGCTAAATTGAGATGATTCCACGATTTTGGGTCTCTCAATGAAATGGGATTACTGGCTGGGGTAGTCAAAAGCATCAACCTATTGGTTGATTGGGAGAAGCTCACTGATCTGCCAGAAGTCCAGCAGGAGAAGGTGCTCGAACTATTTGAGAAATATCAGGAAGTGTTACCTCAGGATGACCATAATTTGGGATGCGCATGAGACATAATTCATAAGGTTGACACTGGGGAAAATCTGCTGATAAGGATGAGACCAATCTGAAGATCAAAAGCTGCTGAAGCGGTAAGGGAGGATGAGATTAGCAAACTAGTGAAGCATGGGCTTATAGTTCCATCATCAAGTCCCTGGGCAAGTCCAATTCTGATTGTGAAGAAGAAGGATGGATCAAACTGGGTGGTGATTGACTATCAGAGGCTGAACAAAATTATGAAGAAGGATTCATATCCCCTACTGAGGATCGACGATGTGCTGGATCATTTAGGAGAATCAATTTATTTCTCCACAATGGATCAAATCTCGGGATATTGGCAGATTGACTTGCCAGAAGAAGACCAAGAAAAAGGCGCGATTATTACCGTGCAGGGGTTATACCAGCCAACGAGGATGCCCCAGGGTCTCTGCAATGCGCCTGCAACGTTCCAGAGGGCCATGGACTCGATATTAAGTGAACTGAAGTTGTCATGCATCCTGTTATATCTGGATGATTTCAATGTGTTCATTATAATGTTTACTGATCACCTGCACCACTTGGAATAAGTTTTTAAGAGACTGTCCATGGCTATCCTGAAGATCAATCCAAGGAAGTGCCACTTCTTTAAGAAAGAGTTGGAATACCTGGTATTTGTGATCAACTCAAGTGGATTGTAGCTGCAAACCCAGAAGATAGCAGTTATAGAGTGTATGGCTATACCAAAAAGTGTTTGAGACATCCAAGTATTCCTTGGGATGGTTGGATACTATAGAAGATTTATTTGAAACTTCGCCCAAATAGCTGAGCCTTTATTTCATTATTAAAGGATCTGAAAAAAGGATTTGTATGGAATGAAGAGGCCCAGGACTCCTTTGATGATTTATGCCGGTATTTGATAGACTCGCCAATTCTGAAGTATCCAAATTTTGATCAGGAGTTTATTATTTAAACCAATACTTTGTTGACGGCGATTGGCGCTGTACTGAGCCAAGTAGATGAACTTGGGGATGATCATCTGGTGGTGTATCTGAGCTGGACACTCTCAGCCGCTGAGAGTAACTACACTGTGACTGAGCGAAAATGCCTTGCAGTCATATATGCATGCAAGCAGATCCAAGTGTACATCCACGGAATGCACTTTAAGGTGGTGATGGACCAATCTTAGCTGCATTGGCTAAACAATCTAAGAGAACTGGAAGGACGACTGGCCCAATGGGCACTTAAGCTTCATGCTTACAATTATGAGATAGTCCACCAAGCAGGGGCTTCTCACCAGAATGCGGATGGCTTATTGCGGTTGCCAATGGTCCAGTTGGTATACCCACAGGCAGATGAGCTATTCCAGAGAATGGTCAAAGGAAGAATTGAGGATGAGCCTTGAGAAATCAAAGGTGCGCTTTGAAAAGCAATGGAAAACACTGAGACTATGGATGGACAAGTATTCAAGATGATCAACGGGAAGCAGCTATTATTCCTGAAACCATTGGAAAGAGCAGCAATAGTACAAGCAGCTCACAAGGTTGGGCACGGAGGCCTGAGGAAAAAAACTGACCATATTCAACAGTATTATTATTGGGAATCAATCAACTACGAAGTCTTGGATCATCTGGCTTGTTGCGTGGAGTGCCAGCTGCACAAACCACACAAGAATACAACTGGATACTGACTGGTCCGCCCTGGATTTTCCTGGCACATGGTGTCCATTGATGTGATGGGACTACTGACGATGAGCACATGGGGAGTCAAGTACATCATAGTTGCTATTGACCATCTGACGAGATGGGTTGAAACAAAGGCCCTAACCAGAGTAGACGCTACCAGTACAGCGAGATTCATCCTGGATCAAGTGGTATACCAGTATGGATGTCCAAAAGTCCTACTGAGTGACAATGGGACCAACTTCACATATTGTGTGATCCTGAGGTTAAATAAAATAATGGGGATCCGAGGAGTTGTGTCAGTACCATACTGGCCAGAGACAAACGGACTGGTAGAATGGGTCAATGGGACACTGGCCACAACGCTGAGGAAGCTAGTAACAGGGAAAACTTCCGCGTGGGGAACATACCTGAGTTCAGTGATGTTCACCTACAATATTAGTCGTCATATGGCAATGGGAAAGACGCCATATGAATTTATTATATGAAAGAAAGGCCGCGTTGCTGCCGATTTTATGTTTGGTGGTGGAACCTATGTCGGGGATACATACTGAGCAATACTTGAACTGACTGATTAGTATCCTGATTGATATACAATTGAAACCATTAAATAAAACCTTGAAGGAAAGGATATGAGCGAAATTGACAGATGATAAAAACTGACTGGCCTTAGAAGAATATCAAATAGTGGAAAGAGTACCTATTGCGATATGCATAGTTTTGGATGAAGAAATAGATTAGATGCATTGTGGTTGGGTCTGTTCAAAGTATTTTCCAAGATGGCGACCAATGCTTACTCCATCAAGAATCTCTTGGATGGAAGAGTTGTAAAATCAAGTCCACGCTAAGTATCTAAAGTGTTGGATCAAGGAAAAAATAAAAGAGTTCCAAAAGGAGTGATGAACCATTAAGCTGGTCATGTCCTGATGATTAGGTCAAGTCTGAAAAAAGGACCTCTGAACCAATCTAGATGGTTAAATCCGAAAAAAGGACCTCTGAACCATGAAAAACTGGTAGGTTTAAGTACCCAGGACCCAGTTTGGGGGAAAAGATGGACCTCTGAACCAAAACAAGGTCAAGTCCCATAGTAAAAAGAAGAATACAGATAAAAAAACTAAATAAAAAATATTAAATTTTTTTTAAAATGCATAGATAAAAAAGCCAATATACCTTTATAATTTCCTATTTAAATTGATCATCCTTGGTATGGGGATGATTTCAACTATGTCGCCTCTTGGGGGAGGGAGTATGGATCGCTGTAGGAATGATCAGCCCATCAAAATTAATGTGCGATTGGACACTTGCGAGGGCGAGTCCTACACAAAACCACTTTTGTTGAGCAGACGCCATTTCCTGAGAAAAATTGAATAGGGGAAGGGAAATTGAAATTTCAGAAGATGCCAATCATAAAACCCTGGAGTGGGAGGTAAACAGCAATAAAGAAAGAGGCAATCAGCGAATAACCCCAAGTAATCCCAATATAGCACTGGAACTGAAAGTTTTGTCCTGAGCGCCTGCCAATGGGCTTCATCAAGGACGCCGGACATGTGGGCTGGCAACAAAGAAGGAATACTCAACGGCGGTTGCCAAATCATGCACCCATCAATGCCATCAGCGGAAGATAGTGATGGGAAGCTCTGGAGAAGAGATAGTTGTGCAGAGAGAGGATTGCATTTTGCAAGTGGTGACTATGAGCTTCGTGGAAGCTAAAGCTTAATGACTGGGTGAAACCAGTTGAGGCTGGAAGCTTCATAGACCAACTTCGAAGAACTTGGCCAGCAAAGCAAAGAGCATAAGAGGCAGTATCCCGATATAGAAGGTTGTTAAGGTCAGAGGAATTCAGCACTAATGTCAAAGCCTCAGTGACTTGGTCCTGGAGTTCAGCGTAGGGGAGCTTAAAGTGTATGCTGTTACCAATTGAGAGCTCAAAAACCAGAACATCAGGTTTGTAAAATTGACCAAGTCAGAAGAGGAACTCAGGAGTATGTCCAACCCAGACAGAAATAAATAATCCAGAGCAACTGTCATAATCTCTGGAGCATCTACAATGATTCTTGGAGCATCAGCGAAAGTAGCAAAAGCCAGGAGTGTTTCAAAGTTCAACTCTGGAATTGACTGCAGAGGAAGAGTTGGCTGAGATTTGTAGAAATGGTGGCCAGCCTGGTTTTGGAGGGATTAGTTATCATTTCCAGTAATTTGACAGGAGGACTAGCTTCTTGAGCCAGACTAGGCGTATGAGTTCAGGAAGGACCATAAAAGAGGTTCCATTAAGTATCCCAACTCATCTGCTGAAATAGACGGAGGTCTGGATCAGACAGACTATTGAGGAGCTGCTGGTAGTGAGATTTGGAATTTGACATATGAGCTGGATGAGAGGGGGATGTCAAACTTATATAGAAGTTGACATTATGCACTCTATAATTTATTAGGCTTCAATTTCGGAGAAATTGATCTCAAAATTAATGAGATAAGCTCTCCAAGGGAAAATTTAAGAATGACTTATGCCAAGAGGTTATAAGAGAAGTAACGGGGGTGAATAGAAAAAAGAATTTGTAATCAAGCCACAAAACAAACATCGATGGCAAGAGTCTCCTGTCTAGGATGAGGAGAAAATCAGTAAATTAAGGACGCTGGACCAAAAATCCTGAATATGACAGCGGATCATATACCCTGATGGGGGGAAAACTGGATCCCAGGATTAGTATCATCACAAGTAAATCAATCAGCCCATCATGACAGAAGGTCATGAGGACCGCGCTCTGAGAAGGCAGTGGCATGGAGGAAGAGGAAGGACGCTTTATGCCGAAGGTTGTCCCAAGCAGCGTTGAGTATTAGCAAGTGTAATCTGCTTGAGCCAATGAAGTATTTGACCAGGTGTTTGAAGCAGAGTTCTCATGCCCCAGTCCTTTTTCGATGAAAATCCAAGCAAGAGGGGGGATGTGTTTAATTTTTGCCCATATTCCCAGCCTTTTAGATTACCTGGTGTCGCTAGGGAAATTCCCTAAGGCAAAGTGAATTGGAAATCAGTTAGCCTAAGTTTTGGAGGAACTACATTCAGGAGTTTTGGGATATTCACCTGGTTGTATCCATTGGGATTGATCTGGATGAATACTTAAGATCTCATCGGGCGGATTGGTCAACAAAATAGTGGTATCTGATATTGATTAGTTATCATGTGTACCAATTGGGATTGGTTGGGTTTCATCACTGACTTATTGGGAATGAATAGTAAGTTGTGAGGTGAGTGATTCTGTCTGCAACTAGCAAATCTATCAGTTGGTGAAGTGACCTGCCATAATGGGTAATAAGTCCCATTAACTAATCAGGTCGCTAGCCAATTATGGTTGGTTCACTTGGATCAAGAGGAAAACGTTAGGGACGCGTTTCCCCACTCTTTCTTTTTGAGGTCTCAAGGATGTCCAATTATGGAATCCTAGCCAGGATGGCGAAGACCATCGCTGCTTAGACGAGGAAGGGTGATTCAATGGCAACTACTGCCGTTTCATCAAAGAGGTGTCAACCAAGGGATAGACAGCCAAATCCCCCACTATATATTTCCCTAGGACTTACTATAATAAAAAGAAAAACCCAGCATTTAGTCAAAAAACCCAGCTTTTAGATAAAAAGTACTTTATAGTAATATTATCAATTCGGTGTATAGTTAGACTATCAGCTTTTATGGTGTCATTATAACTCAAAGATTTATTGCAGAAGGCAATAATTGGAATACTCTCAGAGAAGAGTAAAGATCCGAGCAGGGATCTAGAGACAAAGGAACCACAATCAGGGATAGCTGCCAACTGTGTGTTGGGCCGAGAGAGACTGTCACTGGGGTATTTTAATGAAGATGGGTGGACAAGATTGTAGGGAACAAATCCCTATAGTAAGGCTAACAGAGTATTTAATTGGAATTACTAGCTGAAGCATTGGGCCTAATAATAGTTCAATCTCAACTACAGATAATAGTATCCATACTATTAGCAATTAATACTATACAACGCAACAAAGTGCATGAGGAAATTGAACCTGTGAAGTGAAAAGGTTACTGGGTTGATGGCTGTAATCAACCTAGAGTAAATTTTGCAGTTGCTGATAGCTCAAAACCCCTATCTCAAAAATTGAAATGTCAATCAATGTTGCCCACTTGGCCAAACAAATGCCCCAGCGGCTGGGCATGGGTGGGTTTACCATCCTGAACCCATTTACAACCAGTTGGAGCCACCCCTATTTGGGGTGGCCTTGGGGAATTCCCTTTGCCCATCAGGCCATATGCCATTACACCAACCATCAGAAATGCAGTGAAGCCTCAAGTCAGGATTTTACAGTTGAATCAAAAGCAACTCAGCCACCACCAATTCCTTTGATTTCATTCATTGAAGTCGTTAATTTCCCATCCCTTAAAAACCGCTGGGTTAGGTCAAGATTTATGGCCCTAATCTCAGGCTGACAAGCTGTCCCAAATCAATAGCTATTTAATCAGTCACATCATACTGAGGAGATTGTTGGTCAATTTCAAAAACTTACTTTACAATGTAATTCCCCACAAATTACCTACTTTTTTAAATTTACTTCAAAGTTTTCGAGCTCCTTTTGGCACTAACGTTGTGGCCCATCAGCACCTACATTGTCAGGGCAATACCAGTCATAATAGTCACAATAGCTCCCCCTGTAGTCAACTAGGTCTATTGACTAGGAAACTTCTGGGAAAATATTCCAATCATTGAAGCCATCCGCTAACAGGATATTGGAATCTTTGGGATCATTTATTTTTACTTCATGTGAGAATCCTCCCCCTCACCTCTGCCTTTGTGTCAAACCTCCCATGGAGTATCCAAAGCAGCTAGTCCAATAGAGCAACTCCCTGCAGCAAGGCCCGCGGGATAGGGGTTGTAACAGCCTGGTTCATTGCTAGGTTCTTTTTTACGCTTGTCTCACATCAACGCATAATTGTTTCCCATCTTACCGCACCATACTACGTCATTCAAGCGGCTATGCCTCAGCATTCTGGCTTGCTTTTTAGTGCTATTGCATCCCCACTGGCAGGCCAGTCTAAACTTCATATGCCGTTTACATGACAGGCATCCCATGAGCAACATGATGAGAGGTGGCATGACAGATGGATGGTGTTCGCTTTAAAGATTGACCAGGTAGAAAGTGGGTTTGCACAGAACAGTGTGGCGAACTCCAGTGCCAAAGTTTTGGTGTCCACCCATGAGGAAAACCTGGTCAATGTGATCTCGACTGGACGAAGTTTGCACCACTTTGGCGCCTGTGCCACCGGGCTTAACAAAGTGAAAGAAATTGACGCCAACCTATGGTAAGAGGAATTGATTTTCATCATTGTAAAATTTAAAATCTGGGAGCGAAAGTTTTATGGGGCAATAATAAGGTCAATGTGGGACATAGACCTTAGATGAATATTGTGCGCTGGGACGGGACATGTTTAGAAAGCAGCAGTGCATGTTTGGAGAGAGTATCAAAAATCCCGAAGTTGGCTTTTAGAACTTGAAATTTGATGTGTCCTTACAGGGGGTAGGCGTTGAAGGCCATCAGTTGGTGGCTGGGTTGGCCCAGCACTTCAAGTCACCCACGACAAATGGATCATGTGGAAGTGGTAGGGAAATTATGGCTGAGAGGAATTCCCAGCGAACCTGCGCATAGGTTGGGGTGTAAATATTAACAATAGCGTGCACTTTGTCAATTTATGAAAAGGAATTGACCAGCACATGTCCATTGAGGTACAATTTTTAGAAATAAATCTAAAACCATGGGACACATGTAAGTACCCCACAGTGGGTCAACCAAAAGGAAAGGGAGGGGAAAAGCATGGTTGCCTATGTTTCCTTGGCACCATTTGGACAGTGGGACTCCTGAATGGCCAGGATGTCTACAAGTAAATTAATTTAAAAAACTCAGTTTCCTACTCCAGGTCTGCAAGGCTTGAGTTCAGAAATGTTCACCGATCTAGTGTGAAGGACCCACCCATTGCACCTTAGGTGCTATGGGAAGGCCCCTTGCCCATCCTTTGCCACTTTCACAGCAGCATCTTTAGCCCGCATATCTTGTACTTTGTATGAGTTCTTGAGGTCATACTTCACTGTGGGCTTAGTATTTTTGGTGTTTGCTGCTTTGGGTGGATTATTTGATATGCTGTGCTCCTGTAGTGCACCATTAGAGGTCAAAAAAACTTAATGAGAACTAGTTGGTTGTATTGGTTTCAATCGGTGCTTGATAGTTTTGGTTGGGTAACTCTGACTCATCCATCTGATCTGTAGGTAGGTGAGCCCAATCTGATTGGTGAGCGGATTCTCAAGCTGCTTCAGATGATAATGACTTGATGATAACTTGGGTCTGGGCTGGTGGGTTCATGGGTGCTGCTGACGCCGCTGCCCTGGCCGCTACTCTTTGGGACTGTTTGGACTTCTTGCGCTCCTGTGGGGATGTAGGTTTTATCTGAGTGTAACACCCCTGCGCGCCCTATCATTTTTACATGACCTTATCGAGGGCCTCAACAGCAAAGACAAGGCTGAGAGGCAGGAGGTTCAAAGGGGCAAATTGCAGGAACTTCCTGACCTTAGGCACATTTTGGGCTAATGATGGGTACAGGCTAGGTATGACCAGGTTGGTACAAGTTATCTGCTTAACGCCCAGCCCCTTGTTTTGGCTCTCATGCTAAAATTAACGAGTTTTTATCAAACGATGATGAATCAATCTGGTTAATTTGTGAACGGGGTTTTAAACCAATTCTAATTATAAAATTGCAAGCTTAAATAAGGTTCAACAAAATTGGTCACTTGATTAAAGTCAGTTTTGAAGTAGTTTCCCTGTTGGATGGAAGAACGAGCCTATAGGTGCACCAAGGTTTAGTATCACTTTCTTTGATCCATGCTTTTCCCAAGTTGGCTTATTTAAGTTTTCTTAAGATAAACGTTGTTCGTTGGTCATATTCTTTAATAAAAACCCCTAGTCATTTTACGTTATTCCCATATGTTGAATTGGGAACCTGTGCATGGACCTCTTTAAGGAATTGCATTCTGTTAACCAATTTATTTTATTTAAAAACTTACATCCTCAAGTTCACTGCTGGCCTACTAGGTTCCCTCCCAACCAGGTCACCCGTGCACTTTAGTCCTTTACAAATTTTGGTTATGAAATGCCATTTAGGCACAACCGAGTTCTACTGATTGTTTGATATTATTCTTACTATAAACAACACCCTCGCCTTATGTCTCCTTATTTCAAGCACCCACTGCTGGGCTAACTTTATTATAATGGTGACAATTAATTCTATTGCGTTGGCCCTGTTCACCAAGCTCACCATTCAGGGAACTGGAGAGTTATAGATACTCTTCTGACACGGCCCATGGGAAGGTGAATTGGTGTCAATGGCTAGTTTGTAATGGAAAGCAACGCTTCCCATTGCTTCAAGGAGGTTTTTTTTTGATTGATGCCCTCTCTGGAAGGACAGGTGTGCACCTTATGGCCAAAATCATGACAAAAAGTGCATATAGGGGGCGCACTATCCACCATAATATAGATTGGGCAGGATTCCTGCCCGT
Source organism: Massospora cicadina (assembly GCA_022478985.1). NCBI lineage: Eukaryota > Fungi > Entomophthoromycota > Entomophthoromycetes > Entomophthorales > Entomophthoraceae > Massospora > Massospora cicadina. Next base: position 102,010 of record JAKSZP010007953.1, read on the forward strand.
CAATATTTGCAACTGTGGTGTGGGAAATTTGGGGCAAGTCTTCCACAATTACCACGGATGTGGTGATCACTGCAATCATTTTGCCCATGCACAACTCCAGCATAAGTGTGAAATGTTGCATTTTAATTGATTGAAGTTCCCCATAGCTTTTAAACCCAACTATGAGGTAGTGCTCCAACATTTTTCATTTTATTATTGTGGGGATGAAGTCAAATTTGACGAAGATTTGGTTGGATTTAATCAAACATGTGCTTCATTTTGACCACCCATTGACCATCTAGGAGATTGATCACCACGCACACCTGTGCAGCTTTTTCAGCTGCATGTGCGGTTTCAAACCCAAGATCCAGCCATCCATGGGTCATAGTGTGGTGCAACATATACTGCAGTTGGGAAAGTTTGTGCACATCACTGCAAAACTTTTCTTAAAATGACATTAAATTGATATCCAGAAAAACTTGAGCCCCATGACTCACTGATGACAGGGGTGGAAATGCGAAGTTTTGATGAAAGAGGTTGCATTTTGCTTGCCAGGATAAAATCTCTGGTGAAATATTCACCACTATTCCTTGTTTTATCTTGGCCACAAGTGTTACCAGGGCGTTTATGAACATTGGATGGTATGAATACTGACCCTGTTCCCTTTACTACGCTTGCCCAACCTTTACCTGATTTTGGGCATGCTTATCACCTTATGTTAATTATCAACCTTACTAGTCTTGAATCAAATCAGTTGCAATAGTGATTGCAATGAGAAAGAAAAAGTTAGTAAACTCTCAGTTAATTATTAGTCTAAAGGAAATTTATAAATACAGTAAAAATTATCTTAAATCATCAAAGTTCCAGTCTTAATGTACTGTTATACTTTATGAATTTATTAAATTGATATGTCCAATTTCCTTACATGAAAGTCACTCTTTTATATTTGTACTTTTAGGATTATACTTGAAATATAAAGTTGACTTCTTCATTTAATATGAGCTTAATCAAACTAATTTTAATTGGACACTAAGAAGAAAAAGTTATATATTTTAATTTTAAAGCCATTATATACTTAAAGAATGGTATTGCTTTATAGTCTTACAAGTTTTATTTCTAAAACTTCTTATCTTAACAATATTTTTCTTGATAACACATCAGGATTATAGTATGTAATTTTTACCCTTTTCATATATGTCCTTTGCACAATTAAAGAGCTTAGAAGCTACGGAATAATTATAAAAGAAAAATAATGTTAAAATTAAGTTGAGAGTATCATTCTGTAAGTAAGTACTGAATTTTACATCTGAATTTATTTCCTTTTAGTCATTTATAACTTAAGTTATAAATTGGCGTCATATTTTAGTACTGTCTCAATATTGTTACTTGATAAGCAAGTTGATGCTCAATAAACCTTTTAATATTAAGCAAGATTATTTGTGTAAACTTTTCTTTCTTGTTGCAATCACTTTTGCAACCTATTCAATTCAAGTCTGAATCTAGTTTGATAATCTCACAGAGGAGATTAGTCTGCGCCCATGTCAGGGAGCAGTTGGGCAAGTAAAGTAAGAGGAGCAGGTGGAAGGCCCGCAGCCTCAAACGTTTGATAACACCCTGGAGAAACTGGCGGAATAGACAAAAATTTTAAAAACCTGGTGGTCACTATTTCCCCAGAAATCCTATCATGGCAAGCATGATGCAACCAGTACATCAACACGCCACACTCCTAGCCACTTTTGTCAGTGGAATACATAGTCCGCATGTTTCTGGACATCCAACAAACGGCCTTATGGGAAAATCTTGTGAAGATGTGCACACCTTTTTCCTGACCGCGGTGTACGTCGCACCTCACTCCATGTCATGCAGTTGGCTGGACCTCGGTTTCAAAAACAAAGAGGCAGCAGACAAGGCTGCTGCGGTGCGTGTAGTGACTGACCTCCCCAAAGGGCAACGGGTTGTCAAAACCAAATGCACTAGATGGACAAAATCCAACCAAATTTTCCTCACATTTGACTTTTTGCCTACTATGGTAAAACATGACATTTTGGAACAACACCTGAAAGATGGTCTCGCCGTATACAGCAAAATACAATCTTTTGAAATGCAACGCTTCATGCTGATGCCACACCTGTGCACTGGCAAAGCCATCGCAGTTCTAACCCAACTGAGGAGATTGTGAAGGACCTAACCCAGATCCCACACTCCACTTTTATTGACATCGCAGGGCATACTACCCACCCATTCCAGGTGACCGTGGACAGTGCGCCCCCCATCTGCACCCACTGTGATGCATTTAGCCATAAGGCGCATGCATGCCCCACCAAGGAGGGCATCACATTCCAAGAGCACCCCTTGGCGGCCATGGCTAGCGGAGAGGTGCACTATGAACCAACCACAAGCACCAAAGAGGCTTTCCCATGGGGAGCACAAGGCTGCTACCTACTGGTAAAGCCTATCTCCCCGCAAGAGCAGAAGAAGGACAAGCAGGCCCACAGGGCCACGGCCAAGGAAGCGGCCAAAGCCACCACCGCTATCCCACACTCCCAATTCCAGGAGGACATTGAAACCTTCGTGGCAGAAGCAACTCAGGAATCCATCAACCAATCAGATTGGGAAGCCTATGCTGATTAAGCCACTCAATCTGAGGATCCAATGGGGAACTCAATCTCACCCAATCGTTGCACCCAAGCTCAGGTCAAAACCAACTTGGGACCCATCCCAACTGAAAATTTTTTTCTAACCCACTCAACGGTGCACCGAACTCATCTGCACCACAAAAAATTCGTCCAACGTTGGGGAAACAAAAAGCAAAGGCTAAAGCCAACGCAACTCTTTCTGCAAAAAATTAACAAAAATCCTGATAGTGTTGCTGCTAACACCCGCGCTGCTGTGAAGGCCCATGGGGATCTAGAGGAGGCTGGTGGGCCCAGGTGCCCACCCCCTTGCACCTAAGGTGCGATGGGGGAAACCTTCACTTTAGGGACGTTGAATATCGCTGGACTCAAGGCCTCCCTGTCTCAGGCTAGGAAACTGAGTTTTTTACAACAAAATTTACCCGTGGATATCCTGGCCATTTGGAGTCCCACTGTCCACGAGGTTCCAAGGAAGCTTGGAAAACAATGCTCCTCCCTCCCTATCCTTTTGGTCAGAGCACTGTGAGGTGCTAATTTGGAAAAATAATTTTTAAAATTTTTTCAATAGAAACCTTCCTCAATGGCTGAGTCCTTGTTGTCACTTTCTCGTGGGCCAATGTGGTACACGCTATCATCAACATCTATGCCCCAAACAGTGCACAAGAGCGTCGGGAATTTTTCTCATTGGTCAAATCCCATCCGCTACCCCAGACCCTTTCATAGTTGGTGACATGAACTGTGGGCTATATACTCAAATGGACCGGTGGCCTTCCTCCTCCACACCCCCCAGGGCCACATTGAACTTCGCATTCTAAAGGCCACCCTTGGGCTAATGGATGCGCTGCAGCGGTAAGCCTTGCTGCTTGAGAACATGACGCGCCCCCACGTCCAGTAACGGCCAATTAAGATCCATGACCCACATAGACCTTATCCTTTCGCCGGCGAAATTCCAACCCCACATATCCCAGTTTAAAACAACAAAAATGGAATTCTCCAACTATTGACTGGTCTCAATAACCTACCACCTACCTGTCACAGCTGCTAAGGCCCCACATTGGTGCAAAATCTGCCCCCCTGAGCTCGCATCACCAGGATTTTCCACGTGGGTGGAATCAGCAACTTTGGTAAAAAAAGTTTGTTGCACCGTTTTGTGTGGACCCCATTTCCACATGGGCAACTTTCAAAGAAGATACCATCTGCCACTCTCGCCACCTCTCTTCCAGACGCTCACGAGTCACATTGGCTGTCATTTCGTGCACTCTGGCAGAGTTGGCACACCTGGATTCCAACATCCCAGCTACAGGATACAGCTCTGCATGGTGCTGGAAGTGGGCGGAGGCAGCCGCCCACCTCAATGCACTCGAAAGGCAACACAAACATCAGGTTTATATTCAGTACAGGGCCAAACGCATCACAAAAGGTGACAAAAGCACCACATATTTTTAAAAAAAAATTTGCACCATGCCAGAGTGTGGCCTGCACACAGGTGCAAAGATCGGATGATTCCATTGCGGATATGCCAGCTGAAGTGGTAATCAAAACACAAAAGTATTACTCCAAGTTGTACCAATCCAATCCAATTCAGCTGGCTGAAGTGGCGGAATTTCTCGATCAAGCCCACATCCGCACCATTTCCCAATACCCAGAAATAATGAATTTGATTACTCCGAACAAATTATGGACAGCCATTCGCGGTGCACCAAACTGAAAATTCCCAGGCCTGAATGGCATTCCATACAAATTCTATAAAAAGCACTTCAAATATATATCCCCACTACTGTTGACCTCACTTAACCAGAGCCTTTTGGAAACGCACCTCCTGCCAAGAGGACAAGAGGCCTTCACCATCACACTCTTCAAGAAAGGGGACAAGCTAGAATTAGGCAACTGCCGCCCCATTTCTTTAACTAACACAGATACAAAAATTTTAACAAAAATCATGGCTAACCATTTAGGGACTGTAGCATCTGCCACCATCTCCCCAGAACAATTCAGTTTCATACCCAGAAGGTCGATTTGGGACAACGTGCACTCTGTGGCTAATGCATGTCAGTCCTCAGCCTCTGGGGCACTTGTATTCTTGGACCAACAGAAGGCCTATGATATAGTAAACTGTGAATACCTCAGGGCCTGCCTCCATCAATTCTGCTTACCCTCTAGCTTCATCAACTGGGTAATGCTGCTCACGGAATCTGCAACAATGGCAGTGCATGGCCCTGGCTTCCTAACGGAAGTAGTCCGCGCTCAAAGGGGCTTGCGACAAGGGGACCCCCTCAGCCCACTCTTATACAACTTCAGCCTTGACCCACTACTGAAAAATGTGAATGCCCAACTCACTGGGGTCCATGTGCCAGGCCAAGCCCCAGTCAAGATAATGGCATTTGCAGATGATTGTGTGGTTGGGGTGTCTAATAATCAAGATGCACGCGCGCTTGAAGCTCTCATCCAGGAGTATTCCCGGGTAAGTAATGCGGCACTGAACGCTTCCAAAACCAAAATCATCCTCCTTGGTCGGTTTCAGAACTGCTGGGCCCCAGCAATTAGTTCCCAACCCAGCCCATCTGCTCGCCCACGTCCTCGCCCTACCAGCTCAACACACACTGCCCCACTGGTGCTCCTCTTCGTGCCACGCCCTACCATAGGACTGGTACGCCATCTGGGCATGTGGATGGAGGCAGGCGGATACGCGTCAGCAGTAATGGAGTGCCATATTCTGGACAACGTGATGAAGCGAATCGCCTCCCTCAGAGCCCATCCTACTATCCTTACAGGCAGGGTCGTTTTGGCCAACTCTATGCTCCTCTCCAAAGTCTGATTTGGAGCCCACGCCATCCCCTTCTCCCCAAGCTTCTTCAAATCCTTGTATGCCCTGCTGCAAGGATGGCTATGGTCAGGACGCCCTCCACCAGTACGGTTAGAGGTCATGTTTGGCCCTCATCAGCATGGAGGCATGGGACTGCTTGACTTCAGAGCCCATGCGAACAAGATCATGGGTACCTGGATTGCAGCGTCACCACCCCTACACTCCCCTCCCAACACTGGTCCCGCGCGGCCCACTCCAACTTCTCCTGCGCCTTGGGCCTCAACAATCCATTTAACCCCCACTCCCTGATGAAATACCTGGCTTCACACCCATCGGCCACAGGTCCTCATGGCACTAAAACCCACTACAAATGAATCCTCCTCTCCATGAGGAGCGCTGAGTGGAGAATATACTAGTGGTCATACAACCTGAAGAGGCCGCCCCTCACCTCTGTTCACACAAGAGGTACAGGGGCTACCCATCCATGATGGCGTGATCCCCACGGCCCCATGTCCTATCCAGGGTGGACTACCTGGACATGATGGACATCCCTTACTCCATTGAGACTCAAAAAACTATCTGTAAATACGCACACCATCCTCTGTTGCAGCCTCAAATCCGTTCCCATGTGTGGCGCTGCCTGAGGCGAGTTTACCGTACAGCTGAGCGCTCTAACGCTTTACACTCATCCTGTGTCGTGTGTGGCCATTATGGAACGCTGTTCCACCGCCTGGAGAAGTGTCCTACCTCTAAAGTGATATGGCGCGAAGTTCAACGTCTGCTTGGCCAGGATCAAACACATCCCTTCAGTCTGTCAAGAGACATGTTTGCCCTATCAATGGCCTCCCCCCTTCCACCCTCTCTCCGTGCTCTGGTGGTTGCAATCGCCATGTGGATCATCCACACGATTGTCTTAGATGCCATCGCAGGCTCCACCCCCACCCTCCCAGAAGCAGTCCACAGATTCCGGTCTCACTTGGTGGACCACTTTCAAGTGTGGATGTTTGGATACCTCCCACCACGCTCCCAACAGCTGGTATCCTCCTGTTTCTCAGTTTGGTTCATCAAATCAGACCCCTTCCTTCACATGTGTTCAATTGTGGCTACGGCCCCTTTACACGTTCCCCCCTCCCCATAAGTGGCGTTCCCGCTGGCAACAAGAGATAGCATCGCTTCTCTGGGGTGCCTCCCCTGTTACTACATTTTGTCTCTTTTGGGTCAAATTCAGAAGTGTCCATCCCATGGTCAGTCTTCCCCGCAATAAATTCAAATTCAAGATTATTTGTGTAATAATGTACCAATATGTCCAATTGAAATTTTGATAAAAAACCAGCGCTCAGTACTACCAGAACCTAGCTATTTCACAGATCATGTGTGGTAATACTACTAGCAAATCTTTTTATTGTCAAGTTCACCAAGTTTATGAAGACTTCAGAATTTGTAACTTTTTAAATAGGGGTAAAATGAAATCCTGTGAGTCCAGATTTACTTCATATTGGCTATTCTTGCATCCTACATTTGAGATTTTTTAACAAAAAACCAACCTGAGATATCCAATTAGAGATTATTTTTGTTATATGTTGAAAAATTTTTATTCTAGACTATAAGGTCCATGACTTTATGATATATTGTATATGTCTACCTATCGAAAATTAAGTGATTACCTATGTAACGTTTTTTTTGATGTTTAAGCCATTTAACCTTCTTAAAGCTAAATGTTTCTTTGTCTTCACAGCTGCTTTGGGGTTATGTCTCAGGTGCAAGGTAGTAAGCATAAGCCGCTACAAACCAAATTGGCTTAAATAGATACCTAATCAGCTATTTCCTTTAGTAAACTAGCTAAATTCTAGCCATAATAAGTGGTCTTAACCTACTTTAACTCTGTAACAATCATTATTCAATGCTCTTGTTACTCGTTTTAGTTTCAATATTTGGGTTCATAAACTAATCATAGCTACTTTGCTCTCTTGTTGAGCTGGTATTGATGTCCCTGTAGTGAACAATAACTGTAGTAAATGGGTCCTTGCATAAAATAGTTTTTTAAAGCTAGACTGTGAATGACTCATTTATTGAGCACCAGGGCGATATTATTATAAGAGCTAGATGTATAATCAGCTTTACAAATTAACTTGTAAACCTTGTGAGGTACGCTCTAGTTCTCAACAACTATTCTTGTTATAATCTTGTCTAAAAACATTCTATGTTACTAGAAACCTGATAGAACAATATCATACTTTTCACCATTTACTTATATAGCTAAATAAACCAATTAATATTCTTTATAAAAATTATTAACTAGTCAATCTGGACAGGGGACAGACTATATTGATTTAGGCTTTGCCTGGTCATAACAATGCTCTCATATTTTCAGATATTAGGCAAATAGTCCCTCAGAGCTGATGAGAATTACTAAATTGATCAAAAAAATTGGCCTCAATCTACAGCAAGGGTATATACAATAAAAACCTTTGGCGATGTGGCCTAAAAATTATATTATTTTCTATTAAAGGTAAATGCAGATAAAAGAATTCAGTGATGTGACCCTAAAGATTAGTGATAATACGCCTCCAATCTCAATTTACCTTGTCATCAACATCAAATTTAAAATAATAATAACCATTTTTTACTCAATTGATCAATAAAGTATTGAAAACAGTATTTTAGAGGCTTGTATTTCACAAATGCATCCAACCTTGAAAGTGTTCGATCCAAATAAGTTTACTAATCTATCAATCAGTGTAGAATTGCCCCTTTGTTTTTTTTTCTTATAAGCAGTTTCAACTCCCAAAAATCACTAGTTTTTTAATAGATTTATAACTTTTTTTACACATTTGGTAAGCTTGACTTATTTAATCGCAGTATTGGAAATTGAGGCCGCAGAGGCCACGGTGCACAACTTGGCTCTATAAATTGGCACCTAGCACTCCTCTTGGTGAGTATTTTCCCTTTATTATTTATCTCTCCCAATCCATTGTGTAAGCTATATGCAGTTCTGACCCTATCTGTTGCTAGTACAATTATTTCTTGGGCTTGCTCATGGGCATACCTTCCCACTAGTTGACATATCATATGGTAGAGTCAGCTCTAAAGAATTTAGTTAGTCAGGCATGATGAGCACTATGTTCAGTGAAAAATCCTATACCAATAACTCAACATGTTGGACCAATTAAACGTAATAGTACAAACCCAGGACCACACAATGCTCATTTACAAAACAATTACCTTAATTATGGAATACTTTGTAATCAAAAGATAATTTTCCAACATGATAGACTCTAAAGATGGCTCATGTTGTTAGTGTCATACCATGAATAACCAGCTAGACAACACAACCGCTAGGCTCAGAGTGAAAATTATTAAACTTCCAGATATGTTTGACATTCCATAAACGACATTCTAGTGTCTAGAACATATGTAAAAGTGAGTCAGACGCTGTGAAGAAAAACTATCAAAACGACAACCTAAAAAAATGTCAAAATTCATATAGAGCTCAACTAAGGGCGCTTCAGTTTAAGCAAGACAAACCATCTATATTCTAAAATAGATTTCTACACAACAGTTTGATAATTTAAATGGAATGCTATTAGATAAAGAACCACCTCTTGAGACAGCTCTGAAGGCAAAGAATTCTTTTCTCCTTTAGAGGTCTCTTTTAGGGTATTTTTATTGTACTTACCATGATGCATATTCACTCAGTGATACCTGCATATAAAAATGTTAATTACAAGGGCGCCCCTTTGCGCATTGCCACTGCTCTTACTCTAACTTGACCTTTCTAAAACCATAGATAGCCCCATCTATACCAATCACACGAGGACCAAGAGAGATAAGTACAAGCCCTTTGTTAAACTTTACCACTCTAAATAAAAAATGGACATTTTCATCAGTTTAAAAGATTTGTGATCACTATAAAAGGAGCGTCAAACTGGCATAAGGCCAAACTGTTAATTTCTATCATCAACATCTTAGTATCAATCAAGCCGCTTGTTACATAAAGAATAGCATCATTTTTTACCATTGGGTTAAAGGGGCCATATTTAAGCTCTTTGGGGTAACTGAGAAAAAGTCTTAATGAAAAAGTACCTTTCTCACCTTTAGTTATCAATTCATTGAGAGCATTACATACTTTACTTATTTATTCATCCATTAGGCACACGAGCAAGCAAGGGTCTGGGTTTTAATAAAGGACTACTCTGCCATAGCAATGACCTCAATTATAAAGCTGTACCAAGAACATATTAACGCAATTACTCCTGTCTTACAAAGGACATGTACTTAAATAAGATCACTAACTACTTACGCTGGTTTTTCACCTCCTTTCAGCCCTAAAACATGAAACAAAAAACCCTTACCCCTGCCAGTGCACTAAAAAACCTACTAATGACACAAACGACCAAAATGCAAACCCCACAACTAGATGCAAAGATATCTCATGATACTGTGTCTCTCATAAAATGTCACAGCAGTCATTAAAAAGCCACTACACAATTAAATTTCTTAGAAGATTATGGTCACATGTTGCAGCTGACCATCCTTAACTTTAAAAACTCATTGAAGCAATGAGGGACTCTCAATTTTTGAACTCATAACTAATCAATTACCTTGCAAAGAATGTTTTTTAAACAAAACTGATACTTATGCAGATCATATGCTATAATAAATGACAAGTGTAGATGTGTATCTCATAATAGCCCATGTAAATTAAGATTAGTCGCTTTCTAATAAGCAAACTAGAAATAAAGAAGCCATATTTCTGTTATCTAAAAAATTGCACCTTGGATGAACTCCTCCTACCTGTCAATGCACTGTCCTTTAAAGGAGTAAATGCAGCCTTTTCAGTAGACGTGATCTCCAGAGAATACCCCTCATTTTTTAGACAGCCTTAAATATTTTCTTGTATTGTAAAATTCTTTAGATCTACACATAGAAATAACTAAGATTCTTCCTACTCTAATTGCGCTTATTGTGATATATTTATGGAAAGCATAAAAATTTAGACAATAATTGATACCAGTCCAAATTGATATCATGTCTACTAATATGGTAACAAATCTCCCTAAAACTGGACTGAACACAAAAAATATATGGCACCGCTGGCTCTGAGTTTATCATTATGGAGTGAGCATATATCTCATTGCCCTCCATTTTAATATATTTTGTGATGATACTAGCAATTGTGTTGCCTGGCCAACAGTATAATTTACTTCTTAATGTAGCGTTTAAGTAAGGTTATAGAGCCATTGTCAACATGGTGAAGTGAACATTGATAATTCTTGACTAAAAATTGATGTTGAGTTTAATTTACATGGTTTACCCCAGGACAACATATGCATTGACCATGTAACTTACCATATCAGTATGTAAAATTCCTATACATTATCTTTCGTTAAATAAGAGGTTCAGGGCTCCTTAACCAAATAGATGAATACAATGTGCTATTTTTCTGCCAAGTCACAACTTCAAGATATTATCTTGTCACCAGGTAGTTGTGTGCATTGGACTGGAAATTAACATGCTGAAGGATTATATGGGAAATTGCTCAATCCAAATTTACGCTTACAACAGGACCACCATGTAGATCTTAAAGCGGTATTAACCAGACACAGCAAGATAAAAGTCTTATTGGCTAACTTACAATGTGATCTATTAATACAAAGACACCAAGTGCTAGCTTACTTACACCTGGTTCTGGTTCTCAAGGGTAGAAAATACCCAGTAATTTTTCTACCTGAAAGAATTATTCTTCTCTGAGATGCTCCCCTAGTGTCCTAATTGTTGTCTCATAAAAAATATAGTGTCACTAATAAAAATAAAAATATTATGTGTTATCTTTGTTTGATAGATTCTATGAGATCTTTGCTACAGAAGTTCACAACTTAAGATGTGATCACAAGTATCTATCAGGTTAACAAAGGAGATTACGTTCTTATTCACCATCATCTTATTTTTTGCTCCCATGCAATGGAAGAAGTAATGACTGAGGAGATCAGGAGACTCTTAGCGCAAGGGATTGTGAAGCCATCTAAGGGACCTTGGTCTTCTTTAGTGATGATCATCTAGTAAAAGAAGAACCAAAAAGTGATATACTACTACAATTTAATTAGTATAAAAAAATACTTGTACATCTTACCGCAGATCAATGACAAACTGGACTGCCTAGGAAGTGCAAGGTATTTAATGATGGGAATTGATCTTGTTTTAATGGAAAATGAAACTTCCTGGTCCAAGAAGGAAAAATGTGCGATAATCACATCTTAAGGCCTATTCCAACTCATAAAAGTTCCTTGAAGGTTGTGCAACACCCTGGCAATACTCCAATAGGCGATATACTATCTTTGGTGACCTCAAGGTTTCTTACAGGCTATTATATTGAAAAGAAATATAATTTCATGCACTTTTTTTAACAATTAAAAATACCTGAAAGAGGTGTGTTACAATTTTGGGCGGTATTGTTTGGATCTGCTTAAGGGTTGCAACAGTAAATCTCAATGAGCAACAGACAGAAGATATGGGGATCATCAACCCTTCAAACACACCGGAAATTATAAAAAATAGAAGGAATTGCCCTGATAACACTTTTTTTTTATAAATACAGCGACTCTCACTATTCTGCTCTCTCTACTACTAAAAACTACTCTTTCAATCAACCATCTGTGACAGATTAGGGGCCAGCTGAATCTTCACATCAACCTTGTACATATCAGTTCAAATTCATGCACAAATTTTGAGGTCAGATTTCAGAATTCAGACTAATCACAAGAACCACTTGTAACAGAAATTGTAGGTAAGAATTTGAGGATTCATGAATGAGGATTGATCTGGCATATCAAATGACCGGTATCATAAATCCTCCAAGTTTTCATTATGTGGGACTCAAGATTTGCACGTGCAAAAGTGTGGTTATCTCTTGAATGCTTAATTTAGAGTTTAATATATTAAACTCAGGAGAGGGTGGAAGGTGGGTCGGTAGGGCATATGGCTACCAACCTGAAGGTTGCAGGTTTGATTCCCGCCCTTCACACATCAATTTGGGGTGCCAGCTGAAGGAAGCTATTGGTGGTTAGTAGGTATAATAACACAAAAACCATACCCATGACATAACCAGAAAAATCTGAGTCCCAATCTGGAGGTGAAAAACCTTTCTACTACAGAGTTGACCCTGCTCAGGTTTCATGTTGATACTTTCTTTCTCTATTTCAGTAATGTCCGTCCCCTGGTCAGCTTGCCTCGCATAAATAAAGATTTAATAATATATTAAACTCAGGAGAAATGCTTTAAAAACGAGAAAATGACAACTGCAAATACAGTTTCATTTTTTCAATTGTAAAAACACAAATAAAGTTTAAGTTTGCTTGTTCAAATAAGAAGTTTTATTAAATAAAAAATTTATCTAAGAATAACCCAAACCATGAGCTCAGCAAGTGAGCTAGGCCAGGCTTTGGTTTGTATGCAGCACTATCAGGGACAGGCCTTACTGCTCACTTGCAGCATTGATGGGACTCTAGTCCACGAATGAATTAGAAATTTAGGAAATGGCGCATGGGTGAGAGGGTGATTCTCAGCAGGACTATCAGTCATGTGGTTGGTGAAATGGCTGGTGCTGCCCAACTAATTTGTCAAATATTGGCAAGAACCTGTGTTACATAAAACGAAACTCAAATACTTTCCTTTCTGGCTTGTGGGGCCCCAAGAAGAAGTGGTGGTTACCAGCGATGAGGGATGAAACCAACATCTCTTAACTGTAATTATGGTAGGATTTTTGTTGGTATTTTTGCTATGCAAAGTAGTAAATTATGGGGGTCAACAACTCAGCAAACCATAGTGGTCCAGATGAAGCCAAAAAACCTACCAGACGCGTGGCATTATCTATGGAGGTATTAGATAAACTTCACCAGGTAATGGCATGAATCTGGTTCCAGGCACAGTTGGCACAGGCGATGGGGGAATCCCCTCTTGCACTTCAACTAGCCCATGTAGTGGATGCATTACCTCTGGAATTGGCGGGATGGTTCCAGGAACTCATCAAGGAACAGGACAGTTTGCCCAATTCCAAGGGGGATTGTGTGGAGATGATTGACTGAGAAGCAGGTCCAGATGAAGCAAAAGATGAGGCCTGGTTAGAATTATTATCAGTCAGCCAGGGACATAGCTATGTAGAGGAGTATTCGTAGGTCTTCCATCTGTTGGAAAAAGCGGCACAGGCTACAGATTCCCAGTCCTCACAAATGTTCCGCCAGGGGATGAAGCCAGATTTGCTAGCAGCTTTAGCAGCAAAGGTCCAAGAAACGCTGGGGAGGAGGTGGTCTAGCATTCAAAGTTGTTAACCAATTAGCACTGGCATAGGACCAGCGTGAGGAATCAATGTCACTGGGAAAGGAGCAGTCCCCAGTAAGCGTCCATTTCAATCGAGGGGGTGGCACCCAGCCCCAAGAAACGTGGGAAATATTCAAGGGGTAGGCGCTAAGGGAATATGTCAAAGTTTCCATCAGCCAATTTGCAAGTGAAAGACTCATCCAAAAATAAATCTCCTTCTTTTCTTTCTTCTCTCCTATTTATCCATGTAGAGCTGCATACAGATGGAGGATTGGAAAGGGCAATGGCCCTGATAGATACTATGGCTGAAGAGAATTACGTTGAACTGGCATTGGCAGAGCGTTTGAAGCTGCAGGTGCAGGAAGGACCAGTGGTGGTTTTTTCTGATGCCTCACAGAGGGCGCCATTGTGGCGCGTATGTCCTTTGGTGAAGGATCAGCAGGCCCCATTCAGGTTTTGGATGTAGTTTTGTGAGATTGAGAACCTGACCCATGCAGTAGTGTTTGGTATGCGCTGGTGGCATCAGTTTAGACCCCAAATCGATGTACCTGCCAATACCATTACCCCTGTACCCCAGGAGTGGCCCACTTATGAAGTGAAGTCTATTAGTGGGAAACCAGAGTTTAGATGAGCCTCAAACCTTGGGGCCATGCATGAAGAGGTCTTACCTGCAGAAATTCCGAGATTTTTGTGGGAATCTTTGGTCCAAAGAAGGTTTTGCCGTTTTCTCCCACTGGGACATATGCATTCAGTTTCCAGTTTAAGGAAGGGTCTGAACTTCCTCGTGGTTATTCCAGTCTACCCGTTGAATGAATAAGCCAAAGCCACATTGGAGGACCACATTAGTTTGATGTTGAGTGAAGGATTGATCAAGCCATCAAAATTAGCTGTGGTATCTCTGGTTTTGCTAGTGCCCAAGGCAAGTGGAGAGTTACGGCCATGTGTGGATTATTGGAGGTTAAATGAGGTCACAGAAGCGGACCCTTACCCAATGCCGCTAATGTAGGATTTCTTGCAATGTCACAGGATGCAACATTTTCACCAATCTCAATTTGGCAGATGCTTTCAACCAGGTACCTGTAAGTCTGGATCACCAAATATACACGGTGTTTAAGTGCCACCTTGGGATGTTCCAATACTGAGTCATGCCATTTGGGCTGAAAAATGCCCCATCAGTATTTTAACGAATGATTGACTGAGTATACTATCTGTTGATCAGCCATATTGTGTTGCTTATATGGATGACATCCTGGTGTTCTCACGTTCCAATGCAACTCATGTACAGGATGTGCGAGGAGGTCCAGAACGCGTTTGCTGAGGCAGGTTTATGGCTGAAGCCTTCAAAATGCGAGTTTAACTGGGAGTCGGTCAGTTTCCTAGGAAATATGATATTTGGGAAAGGCCTGGGGGTATGCCCGAATAGACCAAGGCAGTGCGCGCATGGAAAGCTCCAACCAATCAGACAGGGGTGAGAAGCTTCCTGGGGATGGTAAATTTCCTCAGGAAGTTCATTAAGAATCTATCAGAATAAGCCTTGCCACTTACGCAACTGATTCAGAAGGTACCATTTGTATGGGGGGAAGAAGAGGAGCGGGCATTCACCTGCTGAAAGAGAAGCTCATTTAAGCACCAGTCCTTGCCAATCCAGATCCAGGAAACCTTACGTGGTGGAAACAGACGCCTCAAAATTTGCATTAGGAGCAGTAATCCTACAGATGGGGGAAGATGGATTTGAGACCCGGTGTGTTATTTTAGTCATTAAATGATCCCTGTGGAAACAAATTACCTGATATATGACAAGGAGCTACTGGCAGTGGTTGCAGCGCTTCAGTAGTGACAGCACCACTTGTTGTATGCCCATCACCCTTCATAGTATGCACAGACCATCGGGAACTGGAATATTATTAATAGCCCAGGAAAATGAATCAGTGCTAAGCCCATTGGCTCATGGAGCTGACTCGTTATGATTTCCAAGTGGAATACCATCCAGGAGCCATTAACACCATAGCCAATTGGTTGAGCCAGTATGCGGGGCTAGCATATGAGAAGGCTGAGTTGGAGAAGTACAACACAGCAACCATGCTCCAGGAAGACCAATTCACCATGATGATGAGTGAAGAGGATGAAATTATAAGGGAGATCTGAAGAAAGAAAAGGAGGTCTTCATTTGGGCGACGGTTATGTGTGGAAACAGCAGAGGGCCAGCGGCACAGCCTGCATAATACATATGGAAAGAAAAATGGAATAATATGTCATGACTTACAGATATGGGTTCCAAACCCATCACTGCAGTGGGAAGTGCTGCAGGCATTGCATGACCACCCGTTGGCGGAACATCCAGGGGTTGTGAAGATGATTGACTTGGTGCGCCAGAAGTATTCCTGGGCCAGTCTACAAAAAGATATAAAAATATGTAGAGGAGTGCTTGATTTGCGTGCACTCAAAGCCCTCACAAAAGCAACCCACGGGTAAGTTAGTCCCACTCCAGATTCCATATCAGCCGTGGGGGTCAGTCAGCATGAATGTTCATTACAGGGTTATCTAAGATTCAAGGGAAGGATGCAATAATGGTTGTCATCGATCAGTTAATAAAATATGCTGAGTTTTTCCCATGTACTTCAAAATTCTCAGCCAAGGACAATACAAGGGATTTTATTGATGAGATATTCACCCGTAATGGCCTACAGGCAGAGATCGTTTTGGATTGTGGTCCCCAATTTGTATCAAGATTCTGTTCTAGCCTGCTCAGTAACTTTAAAAATTAGCCCATGTAGGTCCTCAGCATACCATCCCCAGTCTGATGGCAAACAGAAAAGGCAAACCAAATACTGGAGCAGTACCTCCTATGCTACGTCTCTGACCAGCAGGATAATTGGGTTACATGGATTTGACTCGATCAGTTTGCTTACAATAACTACTATCCATCGTTGACTGGAATGTCACCATTCTTTGCTAATAATGGATCCAATCCAGAATTTGATGGGGGATCAAAAGGAGGAGTATGCCAGGGAACGGAAAAACTATCCAAAATAATGGAAGAGATTGGAAGGAAATTGCAACCAACCTGGAGCGTGCCACAGCATGGCAAAAACAATATGCGGATTGACAAAGAGTTCCAGACCCATTGTTTGCTCCAGGAGATTGGGTACTGGAGGCAGTGAAGCATTATGCAGTACCGGTGAAGAGCTGGAAACTTGGACCAAAATTCTTAGGCCCATATAGGGTGATCCAGGTCAATAACAAGGTAGCATTTAAGTTGGACGTCATGAAAGGGTCAAAAGCCCATTCAGTCATCCATGGGTCTCATCTTTGAGGATTCTGAGAGCAAGGACTAGAGCGGCCTGGGCCACTGAACCCACGAGAGGAGAACAACCAGGAATATGAGGTCAAGAAGATCCTGAAGGAGCATCAGGTCAGGGGTTGCCTACAATATCTGGTGAAATAGAAGGGATACCTGGTGGAGGAAGTGACCTGACAAACACCTGAGGAGTGTGACCGCTGCCCCAAGAAGATCCAGGAGTTTTTGGATTCACAAGGGGGTGATGTGACAGATCAGGGCCAGCTGAATCCGGACATTGACCGCGTAGATATCAGTTCTAAATTCACGCATAGTTTGGAGGTCAGATTTCAGAGGTTGGACCAATCACAAGTACCACTTGTAATAGAAATTGTAGGTAAGAATACAGGGATTCATGAATGAGGATTGATCCAGCATATCAAATGACTGGTATCTCAAATTCTCCAAGTTTTCATTATGTGGGACTCGAGATTGGCACTTGCAAAAGTGTGGTTATTGCTTGTGTCATAATTCTGATATGACTGGATGATAAGCACTAAGTCGATATGGTGGAACAAATAAAATCCACCGAGTTGTTATGAATAAGATTATTTGAGTGCCTCGAAATGAGGCAATATTGGGATTATTGGGAAATTGGCTGAATTGGGCGATTGTGAATTGATGAATGAATAATTGGTGGAACCAATGAGATATGGCGAAGTGAATTACTAAGCCATAAAAAAACCATCTGAAGTCGTTACCATACAAGTAAATGAGACGATTGAGGAGTTTAGGTTGTTAGTAGTTTAGAGTGAGTATAACAGCGAGAATCCGCTGTATTAATAGAAGAAATAAAAGAGAGTTGATGGATTGAGTGCTCCATATCTATTTATTTATTTATATGTTTATTCTGTCATGTTGAGGACAACAATCATCATATCGTTGGTCCTAATTGCTCAGTGGGTTGAACCCTGTGCAAAAAACCATTGGCGTATCTCTCAAATACTGCCAATTTTATAACAATGGTTTTCACTACAGGGTGCCCATTGATCAATCACATAGATTAAGAAGCGTTCCTCAGTTGCTAGTCATGTTTTATCCAGCTTGCTTCACTAAGGTATCATCTCAACATACTACAACTGTTGAATATGCAGAACTCAAGCTTACCCTGGACGCTGTGGTTAAATGGAAGAAGGAGTTTCTGCAAGAATGTTGTATCAATAAGCTGACTCTGTTTGATCGCAATGGGACATCCATGGATTCTTTAAACGATTTGAGTTTTCAGTAGAAGGAGCTTCAGATCAGCATAAAGCCAAATTACTAATGTTCACTTTGGATGTTGAAAGTGCCGACCAAATTACTTGCTATCTTCTAAGCAGTTCCATTACCTATCAAAAAATGAAGGATACTGTGCTGTGGTTGTTTGGAGGAACTTCAAAAATGGCACAACGAAAGGCTGAGTTTATTACCATTGAATTTCAGCCTAACGAGACCTTCACTGCCTTTGCTGATTAAATCTCAGTGGAAGCCATGTATTAATTGTGGCTGGGCTTTTAACTGAATGTGACATAAGCATGGCATTGACCTCTGCTGTGAAACCATACTGAGAGCTCATTAATACATTAGCTCCATATTTAGATGAAGATGTATCCTTGCTCAATTTTTGTTCAAATTCTACGCCGTCTATCCGCTTATTTCCCTCCACCCAATATAGAGTGGAAACCTAGCACCTCCGCTGCTAGCCTTTTTTATCTAGAGGAATCATCCTTCCTTGTTCAGCAATCGATTGGCATCCTCTGGCCTTATTAACAATACAATCCCTGCTTCCAGTTCAACCTTTGGGGTGGCTCCTTCTAAAACAATCAATGTCACAGGTCTTCTGGGGGCATCTTCTTTTCATGTGGTCGCTAGGGGCACCTGGATAGAAGTTGTCGCAAACGGCGGGTTCAGTACCTGCTGCAGGAGCAGTATCACCAAAGAAAAGTCAGAGATGAGTAAAGATGGGACTCTCTACCTCCGCTATTCTGACCCAAAACGTCCCATCGGAACCTATTCCTGTATCTTCAGTGAAAGTTCCTCAACATGATGACGCCTTCTTATATCTGCGACCAGTTGGAGAAGTGAATGTGCTGACATGAACGCAATTCATGAATATGGCGGAAGCAAGCTCTCAGGAACTACCAAAGCCCTATGCTTGTCAAATGTTCAATCACCTTTCTACTGATGAACCATATCCATTAGCTGATGCGCTTCTTTTGGAAGAAGTAAGCGTGACCTTCCCTGTGGACGCTATTGTTAAAGAATACTCTAAAGTGGAGAAGGGTATTATGAGCTTCCTTAGAAAATGAGATCAGTTAAATGTCCATGTTCTAAACAATCAGATTGCCTCTTATGCTTAATGTACTTACTGTGACACTGTTGTAGCAAAAAACCGAGTTTGTGCAATAATCGATATGGGTGCCCCCAATCAACATAGTGTCCACAAAGTTGGTGGCAAGACTGGCGTTGAAGCCTGACGTGGAACATCATATGGTGTATGGGACTGCGGGCACAGAAAACACGGTCTCTGAAGGAGCGTACAGCGCACTACCTTTGCAATTTGGGTCAACTGTCATTGTAGCCTAAGCCATAGTGCTACCAAAAAATAACTATGATCTTTTAATAGGAACTGCATTTATGCGCCATTATGGAGTTGTTGTTGATATGACTGCAGAGACATTCATAAATCTGGTGCAGCGAATCACAATCTACTTTACCTCCAGCGGAATGTCAAAAGATCTGGTACACATGAGTCATATTAACTTTGCATATAGTGATGGGGTGGTTTTGGTTTGCTATCATCGGCTAAAGTGTAAGACAAGGGACCTTCCAAATCAAATTTATGAATATCAAGGGCTACCACTTAGAGCTGAGGGCACTATATCTATTCCCTCTGGACACCAAGTAATCATAAACACTGAGTTAGAAGTGGAAGTGCCTTCTGGGCTTTATGGGGAGGTCATTGGACCTTGTCAGCAATCAAGGTTTGAGCACCATGTGGCCTCAGGCATTATACTTCCAGGACATGGGGATATCAAGGTTTTAGTAACAAAGCTTCAAAATAAACCAATGAAAATCCACCAACACCAAATAGTGGCATACTTACATTTTATTCCAGTTGTAAAGGTCCTCCAGGTTCATAAGTTTGGTTTGTTGGATGAATTTGGCCTGCCCATTGAAACACAGCCTGTCATAATGGCAGTTGTACCACGTGAAGATTTAAGGGGGCTAATGGAAGACCAAAAGATTAAGTAGAATCCTTATTTCGAAAATATGAAGAGATCTTTACTATTGACAATTACGATTTAGGGTGCGCCCAGGGGGTTGTTCATCAGCTGGACACTAGGGATCATCCCCCTATTAGGTCTTGGCCAATCTGCTAATCTAGGGCAGTGGAAGAAGTCATCAATGTGGAGATTGATCAGATGTTAGTGCAGGGAATGCTCAAACCATCTAAGAGTCCATGGGCTTCACCCATCTTAATTGTTAAAAAAGAAGGATGGTACTAACTGTCAGACATTCTCCTTTCCAATCTAAGGAAAAGAATGTTGGAGGTATTAGTGCTCCCAATTCTGCTTTTATGATTGGCCCTACTCCTTCCCAATCAGCAAATAATATTATGGATATTGATGATATGAGTATCCATGGTGAAAAGACCTTGGCGGATTCTCAGTGGAATCCTAACCAACGGAAAAATACGATCTAACACAAAAATCAGCTTAAAATGGTAATAATTAATAATAGAAATACTCCAACTCCTCAGTTGAATATGAGGAGTATACTATCGTATGGATCAGAACCTCCGTAAAGCAAGAGGATGTTACCCGTCAATGATTGGGTGTGAGTTAGCCAATCATTACCATCCAAGTCTGACTACCGCCTAAATACCCAATCATTACCAACTGAGTCAGACCACCACCGAGGTGAAAAGATTTTACTCGCTGGTGATTGGATACAATTCATCAAATCATTACTACACAGGTTGTTCTAACTCTAAAATCTTTTATCTTCGATCTGATAGGCCAAAAGCCTATATACCCTAATTTGGAAGACTGAGCTTTGCATTCTTTTGCTTTGGGTATCGATGGTCTCAAAATTTGAACTAGTTTAAATAGGAAAAGCTAGTATCAACAAAAGGACCTTTCCTGGTTTTACCCTGCCTTTTTATTAAAAAATATAAAAAACCAAAATAAGTGTTATTTTATGCTTTTAATAAAAAGTAAACTCTCTCGTTTTAAAATATTATTTGTGGCATCCATTGGCAGATCCCACACTAACCATGTAGTAATTGACTACCAGAAGCTTAATAGTATCACCAAGAAGGACTCATACCCTCTTCCACGGATTGATGATGTGCTGGGTTGGTTAGATGAAGCTCACTATTTCTCAGCAAAGTATTTGATATCTGGTTACTGAAAAATTGAGTTGCCCTTGGCAGAACAAGAAAAATGCGCCATAATCACATCCAAAGGGCTTTTTCAACCCACTCATATGCCACAAGGGCTATGTAATGCCCCAGCTACATTCCAACGAGCAATGGACACCATTCTGAGGGATTTGAAGCTATCATGTGTTTTGGATTACCTTAACAATATTAACATCTTCTCACGCACATTCACTGAGCACCATACCCATCTAGAAGAGGTATTTCGCCAACTGGCTGAAGCCAATATCAAGATTAAGCCCAGGAAATGTCACTTCTTCAAGGATCAGTTGGAATATCTCATTTTTGTGGTGGATGCAACTGGGCTGAGACCTCAACCACCCAAGGTGGAGGCTATTCGTCAGATAACAAAGCCTTCTAGTAAATGGGACATTCAGGTGTTTTTGGGGATGGTAAGTTATTACCAACGCTTCATACCCAATTTCAGTTGCATCGGAGGGCCACTGTTTATGCTTCTTAAGAAGGATGCCATGTTCAAATGGATGGAATGGCGCCAATGCGCCTTTGATACACTTCAAATGGCACTGATTAGTGCTAGTGTTACACTACCCAAATTTTAAAAATGAATTTATTGTACAAATGGATGCATCTCTTTCCGCTGTGGGAGAAATTTTGTCCCAAAAAATGACGATTGAGAGGAGCGCCCTGTGGCGTACTGCAGCTGAAGTCTGAATAGCCATGAACATAATTATACTGTGACCGAGTGAGAGTGCTTAGCAGTGATCTATGCATATAAGCAATTCAGAGTCTACCTGCATGGGTTAAAGTTCAAAGTTGCAACAGACCACGCATCATTACGCTGGTTGTAGAACCTCAAAGAGCCTGAAGGCTGTTTGGCTCGATAGGCTCTTAAGCTGCAGGCTTATGATTTTGATATACTTCATCAGCCAGGAGCAAAGCATCAGAACGCTGACTATTTATCTCTATTGTCAATAGTTGCAGTGATGGCAGCCCTCAGTGATGTGATGTATGACAAGATGCTAAGTGGAAAGTATGATAAAGAACCACCCCAAGTTATCAAAGCATTAGATGAGATGCAAACAAATACTTTTCAACAGAATGGGGAACTGTACAAGTGGATTGGTGATTTTATGGTGAATTTTCTATGGCCTTCAGCCTGGCTGGGAATTATTATGAGCGCCCACAAGGCAGTCAGACATGGCGGAGTGCGCAAGACAATGAAGTTGCTGCGCTCTCAATTCTATTGGGAAAGTATGAACTTCAATGTGCTCGAAACCATTCCTTGTTGCCATCAGTGCCAAGTGGAGAAGCATTTCCGCCATATGACTTCTTATCTGGTAGTGAAGCCACATTTTTCTTGGCATACTGTTTCCCTGGATGTCGTTGGTCCCTGGCCAACAGGAGCTAACTGGTGTAATTGCATTATGGTGGCTATTGACCATCTGACCTGGTGGGTTGAAGCAAGGACAATATGAGATTTGGGGGCAGTTAAAGTGGCCAAGTTTGTGATGGAGTGTATTATTCAGTGACATGGATGCCCTCAGTTTATTCTCACTGATAATGGAACCAAATTCACTTACACATATTCCCTAAAATGAATGAGCTTATGGGTATCCGCGGGGTTCTAATGACCCCATACCACCCCAAATCTAATGGAATGGTAGAACGAGTGAATGGGACTCTGAGTAATATCCTGCGGAAATTAGTAACAGATCGACCATCTAATTGGACCTCCCTTCTTTCCACTGCCACGTTTGCCTATAACATTAATTACCATTCCGCCACAGGAAGAAGTCCCTTCCAACTACTATATAATCACACCCAAATCTTCTGGCATTATTTTATTCATGTGTTGAAGACACGGCGGAGTGAATCCCACTGCTATTTGACTAACCTTGCAAACATTCTGATCTATTTGCAAACTGAAGCCTATTCCTTCAGCTTAGCCAAGAAGATCAACAATCAGGCCGCAGATCAGGTATGTCGAAGCAGGTTAGCACAGTTCAAGTAAGGCGACATGGTTCTCTTCCACAATCATCATGGGTTCAGGCGGAAACACAGGCTGGCCAGTATATGTATTGGTCCATTCGAAGTCATAGAGAAAACTGGGGTTGACACATATACTATCAAGGACCCCATTAGCAGTTGAATCATCAACTGAGCTCATGCGAAGTCCCTCAGGCATATAAGCAATAGAGTCTTATCATCCAGTCAAGGAGGGGGTAATGTCATGATTCCAATATGACTGGATGATAAGCACTAAGTCAATAGGGTGGAATGGATGGAATCCGCCGAGTTGTTACAAATGCTACTATTTGAGTGCCTTGAAATGAGGCGATATTGGGATTATTGGGAAATTGGCTGAATTGGGCGATTATGAATTGACAAATGAATTTTTGGTGGAAACAATAAGACACGGCGAAGTGAATTACTAAGCCATGAAAGCAGTACCATCTGAAGTCGTTACCATACAAGTAAATGAGACGATTGAGGAGCTTAGGTTGTTTGTAGTTTAGAGTGAGTATAACAGCGAGAATCCGCTGTATCAATAGAAGAAATAAAAGAGAGTTGATGGATTGAGTGCTCCATATCTATTTATTTATTTATATGTTTATTCTGTCATGTTGAGGACAACAATCATCATATCGTTGGTCCTAATTGCTCAGTGGGTCAACCTGGTGCAAAAATCTGTCAGCATATCTCTCAAGTACCACTATTTTATAACAGCTTGAAAGCTTATTTTAGAGTTTGCTATACAAAACTCGTGAGAGATGCTTTAAAAATGAGAAAATGGCAACTTCAAATAAAGTTTCATTTTCTCAATTGGAAAACAAAAATAAATTTTAATTTTGCTTGGTCAAAAATTAGAAGTTCTATTTTATAAGAAATTTGTTCAAGAATAACTCAGACCATGAACTCAGCAAGTGAGCTAGGCCAGGCTTTGGCCTCATTTACATCACTATCAGGGTAAAAACCTTACTGCTCGCTTGCAGTATCACTAGGACTCTAGTCCACAAATGCGTTGGAACTTTGGGAAATGGTGCATGGGCGAGAGGGTGGTTATCCGCAGGACTATCAGTCATGTGGTCGGTGACATGGCTGGTGATGTTCAACTCATTTGTCACGTACTGGCAAGAGCCTGTGAATTACACCATCTTGCTTAAATGCCAGTAACTTTGGATGACACCATTCTCATAGCTTAGGTATTCTATTCCGATGATTCTCCTTGGTTTAGGCTTGCTTTAAACTCTCTATCACCTTAGTTCAAGGCGTTCTAAATTATATTCATAAATTGTCAACATTGCCTTATCACCTTATTTGGAGGCGATCCAATAACAACCCATTATATCCAATATTGCCTCATCTCAAGGCGCTCAAATACTCGTATATCATCCTAGTTGGCAGATTTTCATCAATCCTTAATAACAACTTAGGGATTATTATCCAGTCATATCAGAATCTTGACATTACCCCTCTTTGACTGGATACCGAGCTTCCTATTGTTTATAATATTGGAGAAACTTATAACTTTTCTTTCTCGTTGCAATCACTTTTGCAACCTTTTCAAATTAAGTATGAATCTAGTTTGATAATCTCACAGAGGAGATTAGTCTGCGCCCATGTCAGGGAGCAGTTGGGCAAGTAAGGTAAGAGGAGCAGGTGGAAGGCCCGCGGCCTCCAACAATCAAAAACGCCCTGGAGAAACTGGCAGAATATAAAAATTTTAAAAAACTGGCGGTCACTATTACCCCAGAAATACTCGTATGGCAAGCATGATGCAACCTGTACATCAACACGCCACACTCCCAGCCACTCTCATCGGTGGAATTTGGAGTCCGCGTGTTTCTGGACATCCAACAAACGGCCTTATGGGAAAAATTTTGTGAAGATGTGCACACAATTTTCCTGACCGCGGTGTATGTCGCACCTCACTCCATGTCATGCGGTTGGCTGGACCTAGGTTTTGAAAACAAAGAGGCAGCAGACAAGGCTGCTGCGGTGTGCATAGTGGTCAACCTCCCTGAAGGGCAACAGGTCGTTGAAACCAAATGCACCAGATGGACAAAATCAAACCAAATTTTCCTCACGTTTGACTTTTTGCCTAATACATTAAAACGTGACATTTTGGAACAACACCTGAAAGATGGTCTCGCCATATATGGCGAAATACAACCTTTCTAAATGCAATGCTTCATGATGATGCCACACCTGTGCACTGGCAAAGCCATCGCAGTCCTGACCCCAACCAAGGAGATCGCGAAGGACCTAACCCAGATCCTGCACTCCACTTTTATTGATATCGCAGGGCATTCCACTTACCCATTTTGGGTGACCGTAGACAGCACGCCCCCCATTTGCACCCATGTGATGCATTCAGCCATAAGGCGCATGCATGCCCCACCAAAGAGGGCGTCACATTCCAAGAGCACCCCTCGGTGGCCATGGCCAGCAGAGAGGCGCACTACAAACCAACTGCAAGCACCAAAGAGGCTTTCCCATGGGGAGCACAAGGATGCTACCTACTGGTAAAGCCTATCTTCCCACAAGAGTGGAAGAAGGCTAAGCAGGCCCACAGGGCCGCGGCCAAGGAAGCGGCCAAAGCAACCACTGCTATCCCACACTCCCAACACCAGGAGGACAGTGAAACCTTCGCGGTGGAAGCAGCTCAGGAATCCACCAACCAATCAGATTGGGAAGCCTATGCTGATTGGGCCACTCAATCTGAGGATCCAATGGGGGAATCAATCTTACCCAATTGTTGCACCCAAGCTCTGGTCAAAACTGACTTGGGACCCATCCCAACTGAAAATTTTTTTTTTCAACCCGCTCAACAGTGCACCAAACTCATCAGCACCGCAAAAAATTCGTTTAATGTCAGGAAAACAAAAAGCAAAGGCTAAAGCCAATGCAACTCTTTCTGCAAAAATTAACAAAAATCCTGATAGCGTTGCTGCTAACACCCATGCTGTTGTGAAAGCCTGTGGGATCTAGAGGAGGCTAGTGGGCCTGAATGCACACCCCCTCGCACCTAAGGTACTATGGGGGAAACCTTCACTTTAGGGATGTTGAATTTTGCTGGACTCAAGGCCTCCCCAACCAGGGCTAGGAAACTGAGTTTTTTACAACAAAATTTACCCGTGGATATCCTAACTATCCAGGAGTCCCACTGTCCACAAAGTTCCAAGGAAGCTTGGAAACAATGCTCCTCCCATCCCTATCCTTTAGGTTAGAGCACTCTGGGGTGCTAATTTGGAAAAATAATTTTTTCAAATTCACATCCTCAGAAACATTCCTAAATGGCCGAGTGCTCATCATTACCTTACCGTGGGCCACCGTAACGCATGCAATCGTCAACATCTATGCCCCAAATGGTGACCGCAAGCGTCAGAAATCTTTCTCATCTGTCAAATCCCTCCTGCTACCCCCAGACCCTTTTGTAGTCAGTGACATGAACTGTTGGTTAAACACACCAACAGACCAGTGGCCTTCCTCACCCCACGCCCCCCAAGGTTACATAGAACTGCGCGTTATAAAGGCCACCCTCAGGTTAATGGAAGCGCTGCTGTGACAAGCCCCGCTGCCCAAAAACATGATGCGCCCCCATGTCCACAACAGCCAGTTAAGGTCCATCACCCGCAAACTTCACCTAACGCCGGCGAAATTCCAACCCTACATCTCCCACTTCAAAACAACAAAAATGGAATTCTCCGACCATCAACTGGTCTTGATAACCTACCACCTACCTGTCACAGATGCTAAGGCCCCACATTGGTGCAAAATCCACCCCCCGAGCTTGCATCGCCAGGCTTTTCCACGTGGGTGGAATCAGCAACTTTGGCAAAAGAGTTTGTTGCACCGTTTTGCATGGACCCCATTTCCACATGGGCAGCTTTCAAAGATGATACCATCCACCACTCTCGCCATCTGCCTCCAGATGCTCATGAGCCACATTGGCGTTCATTTCGTGCGCTCTGGCAGAGTTGGCACACCTGGAGTCCATTATCCCAGCTACAGGATACAGCTCTGCATGGGGCTGGAAGTGAGCGGAGGCAGCCGCCCACCTCAACACACTCGACAGGCAACACAAACATCAGGTTTATATTCAGTACAGGGCCAAACGCTGCACAAAAGGTGACAAGTGCACCACACATTTCTTTAAAAAAAATTTCGCACTACGCCAGAGTGTGGCCTGCACACAGGTGCGAAGATTTGATGATTCCATTGCAGATACACCAGCTGAAGTGGTAATCAAAACACAAAAGTATTACTCCTTGCTGTACCAATTCAATCCAATTCAGCCAGCTGATGTAGCGGAATTTCTTGACTGAGCCCACATCTGCACCATTTTCCGATACCCAGAAATAATGAATTTGATTATTTCAAACAAATTATGGACAGCCATTCTCGGTGCACCAAACTGATAATGCCCAGGCCCAGATGGCATTCCATATGAATTCTATAAAAAGTATTTCAAATATATATCCCCATTGCTGCTCGCCTCACTTAACCAAAGCCTGTTGGAAATGCGCCTCCTACCAGGAGGACATGAGGCCTTTACCATCACACTCTTTAAGAAAGGGGATAAGCTAGACTTAGCCAACTGGTGCCCCATTTCTTTAATGAACACAGACACTAAAATTTTAACCAAAATTATGGCTAACCATTTAGGGACTGTAGCATCTGCCACCATCTCCCCAGAACAATTCAGTTTCATACCCAGAAGGTCGATTTGGGACAACGTGCACTCTGTGGCTAATGCATGTCAGTCCACAGCCTCTGGGGCACTTGTATTCTTGGACCAACAGAAGGCCTATGATATAGTAAACTTGGAATACCTCAGGGCCTGCCTCCATCAATTCTGCTTACCCTCTTGCTTCATCAACTGGGTAATGCTGCTCACGGAATCTGCAACAATGGCAGTGCATGGCCCTGGCTTCCTAAGGGAAGTAGTCTGCCCTCAAAGGGGCTTGCGACAAGGGGACCCCCTCAGCCCACTCTTATACAACTTCAGCCTTGACCCACTATTACGAAATGTGAATGCCCAACTCAGTGGGGTCCATGTGCCAGGCCAAGCCCCAGTCAAGATAATGGCATTTGCAGATGATTGTGTGGTTGGGGTGTCTAATAATCAAGATGCACGCGCGCTTGAAGCTCTCATCCAGGAGTATTTCCGGGTAAGTAATGCGGCACTGAACGCTTCCAAAACCAAAATCATCCTCCTTGGTCGGTTTCAGAACTGCTGGGCCCCAGCAATTAGTTCCCAACCCAGCCCATCTGCTCGCCCACGTCCTCGCCCTACCAGCTCAACACACACTGCCCCACTGGTGCTCCTCTTCGTGCCACGCCCTACCATAGGACTGGTACGCCATCTGGGCATGTGGATGCAGGCAGGCGGATACGCGTCAGCAGTAATGGAGTGCCATATTCTGGACAACGTGATGAAGCGAATCGCCTCTCTAAGAGCCCACCCTACTTCCCTTACTGGCAGGGTTGTTTTAGCCAACTCTATGCTCCTCTCCAAAGTCTGGTTTGGAGCCCACGCCATCCCCTTCTCCCCAAGCTTCTTCAAATCCTTGTATGCCCTGCTGCAAGGATGGCTTTGGTCAGGCCGCCCTCCACCAGTACGGCTAGAGGTCATGTTTTGCCCTCATCATCATGGTGGCATGGGTCTGCTCGTCTTCAGAGCCCATGCTGCAAGATCTTGGGTATCTGGATAGCGGCCATCACCGCCCCTACGCTCCCCTCCCAACACTGGTCCTGCGTGGCCCACTCCAACTTCTCCTGCGCCTTGGGCCTCAACAATCCATTTAACCCCCACTCCCTGATTTAATACCTGGCTTCACACCCATCGGCCACAGGTCCTCACGGCACTAAAACCACTACAAATGAATCCTCCTCTCCATGCGGAGCGCTGAGTGGAGAATATATATTAGTGGACATACAACCTGAAGAGGCCGCCCCTCTCCTCAGTTCACACAAGAGGTACAGGGGCTACCCATCTATGATGGCGTGATCCCACACGGCCCCATGTCCTATCCAGGGTGGACTACCTGGACATGATGGACATCCCTTACTCCATTGAGACCCAAAAAACTATCTGGAAATACGCACACTATCCTCTCTTGCAGCCTCAAGTCCGCTCCCATGTGTGGCGCTGCCTGAGGCGGGTGTATCGTAAAGATGAGCACTCTAACGCTTTACACTCATCCTGTGTAGTGTGTGGCCAGTATGGAACGCTGTTCCACCGCCTGGAGAAGTTTCCTACCTCTAAAGTGATATGGCGCAAAGTTTAACGTCTGCTGGGCCAGGATCAAATACATCCCTTCAGTCTGTCAAGAGACATGTTTGCCCTATCAATGGCCTCCCCCTTCCACCCTCCCTCCGTGCTCTGGTGGTTGCAATCGCCATGTGGACCATCCACACGATTGTCTTGGATGCCATCGCAGGATCCACCCCCACCCTCCCAGAAGCTGTCCACAGATTCTGGTCTAATTTGGTGGACCACTTTCAAGCGTGGATGTTTGATACCTCACACCACGCTGCCAACAGCTGGTATCCTCCTGGTTCCCAGTTTGGTTCATCAAATCAGACCCCTTCCTCCACACGTGTTCAATTGTGGCTACGGCCCCTTCACACGTTCCCTCCCCTCCCCATAAG
Source organism: Massospora cicadina (assembly GCA_022478985.1). Classification (NCBI taxonomy): domain Eukaryota; kingdom Fungi; phylum Entomophthoromycota; class Entomophthoromycetes; order Entomophthorales; family Entomophthoraceae; genus Massospora; species Massospora cicadina. The sequence continues at coordinate 132,117 of JAKSZP010007953.1, forward strand.
TGGCGTTCCCGCTGGCAACAAGAGATAGCATCGCTTCTCTGGGGTGCCTTCCCTGGTACTAAGTTTTGTCTCTTCTGAGTCATATTTGGAAGTGTCCATCCCATGGTCGCCTTCCCCGCAATAAATTAAATAAAATTGGAGAAACTTCGCGTGTACACAATTAAAGATTTAAACAGTTTGTTGGGTCTTTGATAATATATGCATCAACACCAATTTTTCAATCTTTTTAATAGACCTACCCAGATATTGGCCAGCTTTATTTTTTCTGCCCAAACCTATGTTGGTCATGGAATAAAATCCATCTCACCATCTTGGAATTGGTTAAACCCCACTACATCATACCTGATTGGTGGCCCAATTTATAATCTTCTTGGCCAAGCTAAATGAATACACATTCATTTGTAACTTGATCGACATACCAACTAAATTAATCAATTATCTGTGGTATCCATTCCGCCGGTATCTTCTGTGCACAAATAAAGCAATGCTGGAAGAGAGGGGTGCCATCCATATAACAGTTTGAAGTGGATCTTACTCATATTGGAATGGTAGCTGATAAGATATGTGAATAAAGAAGAAGGCATGAGGAAAAACTCTCTTTAAACGCTCAAAGTCATTTTGAGCGATTTTAAATTTAAGTTTATTTATCCACAGCCATCTGCCCAAACAAATTCTTTGATGTCCTTGGCTCTGCCGCCTGCCACTCCAGTGTGGGGCAGCAGTGCACCCTCACCTAGCGTTTTCCGCCCTGCAGGCAAGCGCGTTCGGATGGGTTCAAACAGCCCGCCCACTGCTTCCAACCGTTTTGTCCCCCCACGGGACTTAGCACTCCACCTGGCGCGCGTCCACCCTTCTCGCCCCCATCCTCTCGCCCTCCCTCGCTCTGCTATTCGCTATTGCCTCAGAGTGGACTATGGGCGTTTGTTCCCATATGCCAATAAGGCAATTATTGACCTAGCCCCTACAGCCTTTGCGCCAGCTGGCTTTATAGACTTCCGCCCTTTTAAGGGCTACTTTGACGTTGGGTTCCAATCTGAGGAGGATTCTGAAGCGGCAGCACAAACTCCTCTAATTTATAAAAAAAAACCCATTACCACAACCCGTACTCACCTCCCTCCAGACACCACGCTAGTGGTATCCTTTGCAAATCTCCCATCCCACCTTCCACTCCAGGTTTTGTATGACCAGTTGGTCGCAGGGCTCATGGCTTATGGCACTCAGCCCAACCTCATCTTTGCCATTCCTTCTGGTGCAGAACGCCTCTCTGCTCCTCATGCAACAGCCACCATCATACCACACCACCCTACCATAGCCCAACAAATCCCACCCCACGCTAGTGTGGCTGCAGCGCCTGATCATTTCTTTTGGGCTCAGGTCGATAATGGTAGGCAGATTTGTTCCCTTTGCTTTGGCCTCGACCATGCAAAAAGAGTGTGCCCTAAGGCCAAATCCGCTGATGCAGCTTCTGAGCCCCCCTCTGGAGGTTCAGTATGGGGCGCTTTGCTTCCCCTCCCACCCTCCAATCTCGTCCAGTGGGCCCACATGGAAGTTCCCCACCCAAAACCTCCATCCTCACTCTCCCACCTAAATCTACGCCAGCCAATCAGAGCAATGCTTGGACCAACATTTGCACCCAAGAAGCTGCCCATTCGCCCAATCCTACCCACTCAAATTTAAATGCCACTATTCCAGTGAACCAAAATCCATGGGATCTATTGGCTGAAACTGACGAATCAGGTAACATCCTCACTAGTAAGCATACAGGTCAACCTCTCTGCCATGGCGATTTATGGTCAGGCAGAATTTTTCCTCCCGACTTTGATGAAACCCCTACCCCTCGCCATTCGCTCCTCTACCCTATACAGCCCCCTTCCAAAGTGACCACCAGCTCGCCTTAGCTGCGGTGGCCTCTCCTCATTGCCCAAAACTACGCACCGCGGTGGCCCAGTCAGTGGCTCAGCTCCAGCATGGGCTGCCCACCATCTTCTTCCCCCCGACTTCCCTGAATCTCCCTGCAGTGACATCTCAAAACTATTTGATGATGCTGAAATCGCTGTTATGAATGTCGCAACGCTTGCTTCATTCAACCCCTCAGCCAAAATCACCCGCCACAGTATCTCCCTTTTCACCCTGCTTCCTGAAGCCCGCAAAGAAGCTGAAGTTCTCCTCGCAGTTTTTGTTGAAACACTTTCCCATCATTATCTTGATGCGGAAGTGAAAAACTCCTACAATGCTGACCTCAGCCCCCACTATGCAGATGCCCCAACGCCCTGGCTCTCTGCTCTGATCTGGTACTGTAACCAACATCCCTTGATCGAGGTGGGTCTTACTGAAAACCAACCCCCCGACCCCTCCTCACCCTCTGCCATGGTGGGTTAAGCAGTTTCTGCTTCCCACCTGGTTAGTAGTTTGTTTTGCCGTTTTGAGTGTTGTGATTGGTACTGTCTGTCCCCTGGTCAGCGTACCTCAAATAAATCGAAATCGAAGAAGAAGGCATGAGTGAACTCCGATCTTAAGGCCAATTGTTTAGCAACTTCCCAAGGATGTTCACCAGCGGATCATTAACCCATTTGACCATTCCTTTTAGACTTGGGGTGATATGGAGTTGTCAGAATCCTATAGATGCCCATAAGCTCAAAAAATCTGAGAAGGATGTGCGAGGTGAAGTTGTTTACATTATTGGTAGGAATGAACTGAGGGCAGCCAAGACATTGTATTATACATTCCATTACAAACATGGCCACTGTGATCACCCCCAGATCCCAGAATGCCTGCGCTCCAACCCTCCTGGTCAAGTGGTCAATAGCCACCAGAATGTACTTTCACCAGTTGGCTCCCGTTGGCAGAGGCCAAATGGCATCAAGGGAAACTGTATTCCAAGCAAAATGTGGTTTCACTAATTGGTATGAGGTCTTCTGGTGGAATGGCTTCTCCACTTGGCACTGGTGGAAACAGGAAATGGTTTTGAGCATGTAATTTTAGCTTTCCCAATAGTACTGAGGGTGCAACAACTCCATTGACTTGTGCACACCACCATGTCCAACAGTCATGTGGGCACTCACAATAATCCCAGGCCGTGCTGAGGGTCGCATAAGTTTCACCGTAGAATTGCTGATCCACTTATAAAGTTCCCCCTTTTGTTGGAAAAGTATTTGCTTGCATCTCATTTAACGCTTTGATCACTTGGGGCGGTACAACATCATATTTTATACTGAGAATCATAATTTACATCAAATTTCTGAGATCTGCCATCACAGCATTGGTTGGCAATTGAGATAAACAGCCAGCGTTCTGATGCTTAGCTCCTTGTTATGAAGGATCTCAAAGTCATAAGCCTGCAGCTTAAGAGCCTATCGAGCTAAACGCCTTTAAGGCTCCTTGAGGTTCTGCAACCAACGTAATGATGCATGATCCATTATGACTTCAAATTTTACCCCATGAAAGTTGACTCTAAATTACCTACATGTGAAGATTACCGCTAAACACTCCCACTCATTCATGGTATAATTATGCTCGTGGCAGTTCAGATTCTAACTGCAGTATGTAACAGGATGCTCCTCTCCCTCATCATTTTTCTGATAAAGTACCGCCCCAACAGTGGAAAGGGATGCATTCAACTGAACAATAAACTCCCTATCAAAGTTTGGATAGCATAGCAATGGAGCACTGATCAGCACCATCCAAAGAGTATTGAATGTGTATTGACAACGTTCCGTCCATTTGAACGCATAATCCTTTTTTAACAACTCAAACAACGGCCCCAATACAACAGAAGTTGGGGATGAAGTGTTGGTAATAACCGACTATTCCCTCAAAACCTGTATGCCACGCTTACTATCAGGTGTAGTCAATTTCTGGTTGGCCTCCACCTTGGCCAGCTGTGGCTTCAGCCCCTTGGAGTCTACCAAAAACCCCAGATATTCCAACTGATCTTTGAAGAAGGTACATTTATGAGGCTTAATTATAATGTTTACCTAAGTGAGTTAGCGGAATGCTGTTTTTTTAATGATCAAGGTGCTCAGAAAAGTTTGGGAGAAAACATCAATATAATTGAGGTATAAAAGGACACATGCCAGCTTCATGTCGCTGAGGATAGTGTCAATGGCTCGTTGGAACGTAGCCAGGGCGTTACACAGCCCTTGGGGCATATGAGTCAATTGGAAAAGGCTTATGGATGCGATTACTACGCATTTCTCATGCTTTGCCATGAGCAGCTCGATTTGCCAGTAACCCAGTATCAATTAAATCACTTATAAGTAACGTGCTCCTCCTAACCAATCCAAAGCATTGTCAATTTGTGGTAAGGGGTATAAGTCCTTTTTTATAATACTATTGAGCTTCCAGTAGTCTATTAGATGCGGCTGTTGTCATCCTTCTTTTTTACAATTTAAGCAGGCAAATCCCACAGACTCTTGGATGGTTTGAGCATTCCTTTCTCCAGCAACTTATCTATTTCCTCAATTACAATGTCTTCCACTGCCCTCAATTGGTGGATTGTCTGAGATCTTATGGAAAGATGATCTCCTGTGTCCAATCAATGGACTACCCCCAAACACACCCTAAATCATGGTTTTTGATGGCGAAATTTTCTTTTTGCTTTTATTATATTGCTTGAAATCTTTTTCTGATAGCCCTATTAAGTTCTTCCATGGTCCCACTGTCATTAAGCTGGCTGATGACTCGACTGTTAGGCCAAATTCATCTAATGAACCAAACTTATGAACCCAAATGACCTCCTTGATTGGAGTCAAGTGTAAATATACCACTATTTGGTATTGGCGATTTGCATTGGTTCACTCTTGAGATTTGCTAAAAAAACCTTGATCTCTCCATACCCTGGGAGTATAATCCCTGGAGCCACATGAGGTTCAAGCCATCTTTGATGATAGGGCTCAAGAACCCTTCAATAAGTCACAGCAGGCACTTCCACTTTTAACTCGGTGTTCACTAGAACTTGGTGTCCAAAAGAAATAGATATAGGCCCTGCAGATCAGAGAGGTAGCCCTTGGTATTCATATATCTGCTGGTGAAGGGGCTGAGCCTTGCTTTTTAGTTGATAATAACAAACTGGAATCACCTCATCACTATATGCAAAGTTAATATGGCCTATGTGCACCAGATCCTTCAGCACTCTGCTAGAGGTCAATCAAATTGGGATCCGCTGTCCCTAAATTGCAAACGTCTCCTCCATCATATCAATGACAGCCCCAAAATGTTGCAGGAAAACAGTTCTGTTTAGCAAATTGTAATTTTCGTTTGGTAGCACTTTTGCTGGAGCTACAATGACAATGGTTTTAAAACACCATGGTAGCATGCTGTACGCTCCCTCAGAGATGGTGCTTTCTGCTCAATTGGTCCTTACACCATTCAATGGTCCACATCAGCTTTTAATATTAACTTCACCATCAACTTAGTGGAAACTATGCTGACTGGAGCCCCTGTATCTATTATAGCGCAAGCATATTTTTTTCTACAAAAATATCCTAGCATGTACACATAGAATAAGAAGAATATTGACTGTTTAATACATGGACATTTAGGGATCTCTTTTTCAAGAAAAAAAAATTATCTTTCACCACTTTGGGGTATTCTTTAAGAATAACATCTACCATAAGGGCAACGTTTACTCCTTTCAGAGTTGGCACATCCGCCGGCAGACTCCTTCTTGTATGGATAAGCTTGTTCAAGCATTTGGCAGGCATATGATTTTGGTTGCTCCAAAGATCCTTCCTCCTCCATGGCCTTGGTTTTGGCTCATGTTAGTACATTCACTCCTCCAACTGTCTGCTGGTATAATAATCTATTATTATACTAAGGGACTTCTGTGGGATATACTACTATTGATTCAGGGACATTTGGGGTTGGGATTGTGGGGGTAGAGAGTCCCATCTCTACTCCATTCCATCTTTTCTCTGGTAGTATTGATCTTGTTGCAATTAGTGCACACAACGGTTAGGGCAGCTTTGTGCTAAGTGACCAGGGTGACCACATTCATAGAAAGTAACTCCATAAGAGCCGCATCCTTTATTTTCATAAGAGGGTCCAGGTCAGAAAGTTTGGGGTTTGTTTAGCAAACCATGGCCAGGTCATTAAGATGATCTATATTGTTTGGTGTACTAGGTCCTGGTCAGTAGTTAGGTTGCTGAAGATTTTTATTAACAGCCCCAGGGTGATAGTTAAACTGCTTATAATAATTGGCTGAGGATGAGGTGTGGAATTATAGTAAGGCTGAGGGTTGCTAGGCAGAACTTTGGTTGACAAGCGTATTCTCCTGAATAAGAGGGTGCAGCAGAGGTGATAGTTTTCCATTCCATATTTGGTGGCAGAAAGTTAGGGGACTAGAGCCGCATGTGGAGTGGTATAACACTGGATCACTGATACAGTAAATTATTTACTTTATCAATTTTTTTTATTTGAGGATGGCCAACCAGGGGACTGCCACAACTGATATGTGGAAAGGAAAGTAAAGAGGGGGAGCACACTAAGTATTGGCACCAGAAAGGCAGGACGAGACATGGTACACTTGGGTGTGACTAGTAGCCACGGGTTGTGGGTGAATATGGCCTTGAGAGATTTGAAAGCTCAAGGGCTAGTAAGGTGTACCGCCTATAGAGATTGTAAGTTTTTCAGTGTCACATTGAAGGAACCAGATTGGGAGCCAGTTACCCATCTGTTTCTTCCATTTGTGTTTTAGTGATCTGAATATCTAGGCTTGGAAGTGGTCGGCCAAGTGGATGTGGTAACTGATGATAGCTTGGTTAATGTTGTGGAAGATCCCGTTGAAGGCATCAAGGGCAATTGTGTGAATGGACCATATTACAATACTCACAATTAAAGCCCTTAGAGTCTGGGGGATAGGTGAGATTGTGTTGAGTGCTAGGATATCGCGGGATAGTCAGAATTCAGCTGATGATGATTGTTGGAATAAGTGCATCACATTGGCCTAGATAATCTTGGATGGCGGGCACTATTCTACTTTATCAAATTAATAGTTATATAGTTATAGCTATTGTCATGTATTCAACTTGCCAACCTCCATCTATTTAGCTGGTTTAATTAATATAAATAGTGATTTTGAGTATAAAGTTAATAGTTAATTTATTTTTTTACTTTCCAATTAAATAATTAATTTAGTTGACATTGATTTGGTTGGCTTGTTTTAAACAAAACTCATTGATCATCATATATTTGTTTAATATAGATGGTTTATTGTTTTCTTGGTATAATGTAGGTGATTATTTCAATTCACTACCTTACATTAATTAATTAGTTAATTGTGCATGCTAAATTTTTATAATAAATGACATAATTGGTTGGCTAAATTGATTTTTAATAAATAAATAAACAGAATTAAACGAATGAAATGAATTAAATGGAAGTAATTGGGAAAAATGGAGTTGAGAATTGAAACTGCTACTCTAAATTAACTTTAAGCTTAATTGTTTACCATTAATATTTTTGTTTAGTCTTGGATGAGAAATTGGTGAATTTATAAAGATAAAATGAATTTATACAAATTAAGCTAAACAAGTGAAATAAAGAAATTATTACTACCAACTATTTGGATATCCCACAATATTAAAAGCTTAAATGATATTTAAATGGCTGAGCTTTTATAAATATTAACCAATCACCAACTAAGGTTTAAAAATTATTATTATTATTTATTCGAGGCAAGCCAACCAGGGGATGGACATTACCAAAATAGAGAAAGTATTGACATGAAACCTGAGCAGGGTCAACTCTGTTGTAGAAAGTTTTTTTTTCACCTCCAGATTGGGACTCGGATTTTTCTGGTTACGTCATGGGTAAGGTTTTCGTGCTATTATACCTACTAACTGCCAATAGCTTCCTTCAGCTGGCACCCCGATCGATGTGCGAAGGGCGGGAATCAAACCTGCAACCTTCAGGTTGGTAGCCGTATGCCCTACCAACTCACCTTCCACCCACTAAGGTTTAAAAATTTTAAATTTATTGTGGGGAAGGCCGACCATGGGATGGACACTTCCGAATATGACTCAGACGAGACAAAACTCAGTACCAGGTGAGGCACCCCAGAGAAGTGATGCTATCTCTTGTTGCCAGTGGGAACGCCACTTATGGGAAGGGGAGGGAACGTGTGTAGGGGGCGTAGCCACTATTGAGCACGTGTGGAGGAAGGGGTCTGATTTGATGAACCAGACTGGGAACCAGGAGGAGACCAGATGCCAGCGACGTGGTGGGAGATATCCAAATATCCACACTTGCAAGTGATCCACCAAATGAGACCAGAATCTGTGGACAGCTTCAGGGAGGGTGGGGATGGATCCAGCGATGGCATCCAAGATAATCGTGTGGATAGTCCACATGGCGATTGCAACCACCAGAGCATGAAGGGAGGGTGGGAGGGGGGAGGCCATTGATGAAGCAAACATATCTCTTGACAGACTGAAGGGATGTATTTGATCCTGGCCTAGAAGATGTTGGACTTCGCGCCATATTACTTTAGAGGTGGGGTACTTCTCCAGGTGGTGAAACAGCGTTCCATACTGGCCACACATGACACAGGATGAGTGTAAAGCATTAGAGCGCTCAGCTGTACGATACACCCGCCTCAGGCAGCGCCACACATGGGAATGGACTTGAGGCTGCAACAGAGGATGGTGTGCATATTTCCAGATAGTCTTTTGGGTCTCAGTGGAATAAGGGATGTCCATCATGTCCAGGTAGTCCACCCTGGATAGGACTTGGGGTCAAATGGGGATCACGCCATCATAGATTGGTAGCCCCTGTACCTCTTATGTGAACTGAGGAGAGGGGCGGCCTCTTTGGGTTGTATGTCCACTAATACGAATTCTCCACTCTGCGCTTCTCATGGAGAGTAGGATTCGTTTGTAGTGGGTTTTTGTCCCGTGAGGACCTGTGGCTGATGTGTGTGATGCAAGGTATTTCATCAGGGAGTGGGGGTTTGATGGGTTGTTGAGGCCCAAGGCTCGGGAGAAGTTGAAGCAGGCTGCGCGGGACCAGTGTTGGGATGGAAGTGTAGGAGCAGTGACGGCCACAATCCAGGTGCCTAGGATCTTGGCGGCATGGGCTTTGAAGTCAAGTAGGCCCATGCCACCATGATGATGAGGGCCAAACATGACCTCTAGCTGTACTGTTGGAGGGTGGCCTGACCAAAGCCAACCTTGTAGCAAAGCATACAGGGATTTGAAGAAGCTTGGGGAGAAGGGGATGGCGTGGGCTCCAAACCAGACTTTGGATAGGAGCATAGAGTTGGCAAGAACAACCCTGCCAGCGAGGGTAGTAGGGTGGGCTCTGAGAGAGGCGATTCGCTTCGTCACGTTGTCCAGTATATGGCCCTCCATTACTGCTGACGCGTATCCTCCTGCCTCCAACCACACGCCCAGATGGCGTACCAGTCATATGGTAGGTCGCGGCACAAAGGGGAGCACCAGTGGAGCGGTGTGTTTTGAGTTAGTAAGGCGTGGACTTGGGTGAGCAGCTGGGCTGGGTTGGGAACTACTTGCTGGGGCCCAGCAGTTCTGAAACCGACCAAGGAGGATGATTTCGGTTTTGGAGGCGTTCAGTGCCGCGTTGCTTACCCGGGAATATTCCTGGATGAGGGCTTCAAGCGCGCGTGCATCTTTATTATTAGACACCCCCACCACGCAATCATCTGCAAATGCCATCATCTTGACTGGGGTTTGGCCTGGCACATGGACCCCAGTGAGTTGGGCATTCACATTTCGCAGTAGTGGGTCAAGGCTGAAGTTGTATAAGAGTGGGCTCAGGGGTCCCCTTGTCGCAAGCCCCTTTGAGGGCAGACTACTTCCCTTAGGAAACCTGGGCTGCACACAGCCATTGTTGCAGATTCCGTGAGCAGCATCACCCAGTTAATGAAGCGGGGAGGTAGGCGGAATTGTTGGAGGCAGGCCCTAAGGTATTCCCAGTTTGCTCTATCATAGGCCTTTTGTTGGTCCAAGAATACAAGTGCCCCAGAGGCTGTGGACTGACACACATTAGCCACAGAGTGCACGTTATCCCAAATCAACCTTCTGGGGATGAAAGCGAATTGTTCTGGAGAGATGGTGGCAGATGCTACAGTCCCTAAACGGTTAGCCATGATTTTTGTTAAAATTTTGGTGTCTGTGTTGTTAGAGAAATGGGGCGCCAGTTGGCTAAGTCTAGCCTATCCCCTTTCTTGAAGAGTGTGACTGTAAAAGCCTCATGTCCTCCTGGTAGGAGGCGCATTTCCAACAGGCTTTGGTTGAGTGAGGCTAGCAGCGATGGGGATATGTATTTAAAATATTTTTTGTAGAACTCATATGGAATGCCATCTGGGCCTGGGCATTTTCGGTTTGGCACACCGCGAATGGTAGTCCATAATTCGTTTGGAGTAATTAAATTCATTATTTCCGGGTATCAGAAAATGGTGCGGATATGAGCTCTGTCGAGAAATTCTGCCATTTCAGCCAGCTGAATTGGTTCAGCTCAGTATAACTCAGAGTAATATCTTTGCATTTTGATTGCCACTTCGGCCGGTGTGTCCATGATAGATTTATCTGATCTTCGCACCTGTGTGCAGGCCACGCTCTGGCGTGGTGCAAAATTTTTTTTGAAGAAGTATGCGGTGCACTTGTCGCCTTTAGTGATGCATGTGGCCCTGTAATGGACACAAACCCGATTTTTGTGTTGCCTTTCAAGTGCGTTGAGGTGTGCTGCTGCCTCCACCCACTTCTGGCCCCATGCAGGGCTATATCCTGAGGCTAGAATGTTGGACTCCAAGTGGGCCAATTCTGCCAGCACATGCGATATAACCGCAGATGTGGCTCATGAGCGTCTGGATGAGAGATGGCGATAGTGGTGGATGGTGTCTTTTTTGAAAGTTGCCCATGTGGAAAAAGGGTCCACACAAAACGGTGTAACAAACGTTTTTGCCAAAGTTGCCTCTTCCACCCACATGGAAAATCCTGGCGACGCAAGCTCTGGGGGGCGGATTTTGCACCAATGTGGGGCCTTTGCAACTGTGATGGGTAAGTGGTATGTTATCGAGACCAGTCGGTGGTGGAGAATTCCATTTTCGTTGTTTTGAAGTGGGAGATGTGGGGTTGGAATTTTGCCAGTGCTAGAATAAGGTCAATGCGGGTCATGGACCTTAATTGGCCGTTGTGGATGTGGGTAAGCATCATGTTTTCGAGCAGTGGGGCATGTCGTGGCAGCGCATCCATTAACCTAAGGGTGGCTTTTAGAACGCATAGTTCTACGTGACCCTGTGGGGCATGGGGTGAGGGCGGCCACCAGTCCGTTGGTGAGGTTAGCCAACAGTTCATGTCACTGATTAGGAAAGAATCGGGGGTAGCAGGAGGGATTTGACTGATGAGAAAAATTCCCGATGCTCTTGTGCACCATTTGGGGTGTAAATGTTGACAATTGTGTGTGCAACATCAGCCCAAGAGAAGGTGACAACGAGCACTCGGTCATTTAGGAATGTTTTTAAGATGTAAATTTGAAAAAATTGTTTTTCTGAATTAGCACCCCCAGTGCTTTGACCAAAAGGATAGGGATGGTAGGAGCATTGTTTTCCAAGCATCCTCGGAACCTCGTGGACAGTGGGTTTCCTGGATGGCCAGGATATCCACGGGTAAATTATTTTGTAAAAAACTCAGTTTCCTAGCCTGGGATGGGGAGGCCTTGAGTCCAGCGATATTCAGCGTCCATAGAGTAAAGGTTTCCCCCATTGCACCTTAGGTGCGAGGGGGTGGGCCCCTGGACCACCAGCCTCTTCCAGGTCCCCATGGGCTTTCACAGCAGCGCGGGTATTAGCAGCAACGCTATTGGGGGTTTTTGTTAATTTTTGCAGAAAGAGTCGCATTGGCTTTGGCCTTTGCTTTTTGTTTTCCTGACGTCGGACGAATTTTTTGCGGTGCGGATAAGTTCGGTGCACCATCGAGTGGGGCAAAAAAAATTTTTCAGTTGGGATAGGTCCCAATTTGGTTTCAACTGGGGCTTGGGTGCAGCGATTGGGTGAGATCGAATCTCCCATCAGATCCTCGGATTGAGTGGCCCGTTTGGCTTGGGCCTCCCAATCTGATTGGGTGATGGATTTCCGAGTTGCTTCCACCACAAAGGTCTCCATGTCCTCCTGGCGTTGTGAGTGTGGGATGGAGGTGGTGACCTTGGCCGCTTCCTTGGCCGCAGTCCTATGGGCCTGCTTGGCCTTCTTCTGCTCCTGCAGGGAGATGGGCTTTACCAATAGGTAGCAGCCTTGTGCTCCCCACGGGAAGACCTCTTTGGTGCTTGCGGTTGGTTCATAGTGCGCCTCTCCGCTGGCCATGGCCGCCGAGGGGTGCTCTTGGAATGTAACGCCCTCTTTAATGGGGCACACGTGTGCCTTATGGCTGAACACATCACAGTGGGTGCAAATGGGGGGCGCGCTGTCCACGGTTACCCAGAATGGGTGGGTGGTGTGCCCTGCGATGTCAATAAAGGTGGAATACGGGATCTGGGTTAGGTCCTTCGCAATCTCCTCAGATGGGGTCAGAACTGCGATGGCTTTGCCAGTACACAGGTGTGGCATCAGCGTGAAACGTTGCATTTTGAAAGATTGTATTTCACCATATATGGCGAGACCATCTTTCAGGTGTTGCTCTAAAATGTCACGTTTTACCGTAGTAGGCAAAAAGTCAAACGTGAGGAAAATTTGGTTCAATTTTGTCCATCTGGTGCATTTAGTTTCGACGACCTGTTGCCCTTTGGGGAGGTCGACCACTATGTGCACTGCTGCAGCCTCATCTGCTGCTATTTTGCTTTTAAAACCTAGGTCCAGCCAACCGCATGACATGGAGTGAGGTGCAATGTACACCGCAGTCAGGAAAATTTTGTGTACATCTTCACAAAATTTTTCCATAGGGCCGTTTTTTGGATGTCCAGATACACATGGACTCCAAATTCCACCAACCAAAGTGGCTGGGAATGTGGCGTATTGATGTACTGGTTGCATCGTGCTTGCCACGCGAGTATCTCCGGGGAAATTGTGACTGCCAGTTTTTTTAAATTTTTTTCTATTCCGCCGGATTCTCCGGGGCGTTTTCAAATATTAGAGGCCGCGGGCCTTCCGCCTGCTCCTCTTGCTTTGCTTGCCCAACTGCTCCCAGACATGGGCGCAGACTAATCCCCTCTATGAGATTATCAAACTGGATTTAGTCTTGAATTGAATGGGTTGCAAAATTGTTTGCAACGAGAAAGAAAAGTATAATAATGTTTAAAAATTGAGCTTATCAAATTGATCAATTTTGATGACAGACAGACAAACAGAATTTTTTTATTTTTCCAAAGAAGCTGTATTGTTGATCCAGTGAACACATATTTTTAATTTTTGCCAAAGATACTGTATCATTGATCCATTAAATATATGATGTAAGAACTATACAATTTTGAGCAGGGGAACGTCATCATCCAGAATTGTTAAAATGACATTGTATAGCTCTCAGTATGGTTTCACCACTGAGGTCATTGTGATGCACATGCCAGCTTCTTATAAGTATCCTCAATCAGCATGTGAGCTTCTGTCATAAATCAATCAGCAAACTCCATGTGAGTCTCATTATCAAAGAACCTAATTGTCAAGAATTCTGCCTTTTGCTGCAACATCTTTGAGGTGCCATAAATAGTTAAAGCATGGTATCTTTTACGTTCTGGTAGGCAATGGAGCTGCTCAGGATATAGCAAGTGACTTAATTGGCACTCCAAACCTCCAAGGCTGATATCACCAGTTTTGCTTTCCATTGATCATATGTGCCTTCCACTGCAAATTCAAACCATTTTAAGAAGCCATGTATATTCCCATTTCGTTCAAACAGAAGCAGTTTCTCAATAAGACCTTCTCATCCCATTCACAGCTTTTTGGGGCATACTGAGGAATGGGTCAAGATCCAAAAGCAGTGTCTTAGTGAGAAGCTGGTCCAGCAGAAGTTGAGATGTCCACTGCTTTGGAGGTAGCATGGCCTTCTGTTGTGAGTAGTACTGCCATCACTGGGGGAATAGGTGCTCCAAATCATACTCGTATCCAAAGCTAACATCCTGAGTATAGTAGTTCCTACCAGCATCATATTCCTCCTCATATTGTGCCCCCTTGTCATCCTTCCTCTTCCCAATGAGAGAGCTGGGAGGTACTGGTCAATCTCCACTCTATGTATTGCAATTTTTGGTGGTGTCATCTAAACAATTAACAAGTTTCTTATTTTTTGTCCCAGAATTTTCATTTGACTAAATATGCTATTGAGCTAGTGCATAATGGCATTCTGTTCTTGATAAAAAGTTAATCCTGTTTCTTTAGCACTACATCTAAAGTGAGTTTGAGTACCTCATAATCGGATGGTGCAGTGCTTCAAGAAGATTCCCCAGAAATGAAGGCTTTATGAGACATGGTCACTGTAAAAATTTACTGGTTTGGTTAAGATCAGCAAACAACCCTAGTAATCTATTACTGCACAGGTTAAGTTTATTGTGCACTTCATATGCATTTTATAATATTTAGATAATCAGTTAATAGTATGATGACTATTATCTGTAGTTAAGTATGAATTTTAGTATCTCAACACAACGCTCAGCCAGTATTCCCAATTTAATACTTGAGATGTCATGATCTAGGGTTTTTTTCCTTTGTTCTATCCAGCCCAATCTTTTCTGAGATTCCCTGGTGACAGTCCCTTTGGTCCAACACACATTCAGCAGCAATCCCCGATTGTATCTCCTTTTTCTCTAGATCCCTTCTCAAATCTTTACTCTTTTCTCTAAGAGTCTTCCAATTATTGAACACAGCAATAATATCCTTGAGAAGGATATCACAATGAAAAGCTGATGATAGTTTACTACTTAAACTATATAGCAGATGAAAACAATAGAACTATATAACTCAGTTCCAAACTCTGGGTTTTTTACTAGGGGTGAATTCTAGGTAATTTATAGTGGGGATTTGGTCATCTAACCCTTGGTTAACATCTCTTTGATGAAACGGCAGTTGTTGCCATTGAATCACCCAGACTCAGATTGCAATGATGGTCTTCCCCATCCTGGCTAGTATTCCATCATTGGACATCCTCAAGACCTAAATGGAAAGAGCCAGAAAACGTGTCCCTAAGATTTTCCTCTTGATCCAAATGAACCAACCATATTTGGCTAGCGACCATCTTAGGTAATGGGACTTATTACCCATTAAGGCATTTCACACACAAACTAATCAATTCACTAGTTGTAGTTGGCACCACTCGCCTCAATACTTGCTATTTATTCCCAATCATTCAGTGATGAAACCTGACTAATCCCAATCAGTACACCTGATAGTTAATCACTATCAGATGCCACTATTTTCTCAGCAATTCTACCCATGAGATCTTAAGTATTTATCCGGATTGATCCCTGATGGATACAACCAGGCGAATATCCCAAAATTCCCCCAAACGTAGTTACTCTGAAACTTGGGCCAACCGATTTCCAATCCACTTACTTTGATTTATTTGAGTTATGCCAACCAGGGGATGGACAATACCAAATAACAACACTCAAAATGACAAAACAAAACTACTAACCAGGTGGGAAGCAGAAACTGCTAACCCACCATGGCAGAGGGTGAGGAGGGGTCGGGGGTTGGTTTTCAGAAAGACCCACCTCGATCAAGGGATGTTGGTTACAGTACCAGATCAGAGCAGAGAGCCAGGGCATTGGGGCATCCGCATAGTGGGGGTTGAGGTCAGCGTGGTAGGAGTTTTCCACTTCCGCATCAAGATAATGATGGGAAAGTGTTTCAACAAAAGCTGCGAGGAGAACTTCAGCTTCTTTGTGGGCTTCAGGAAGTTGGGTGAAAAGGGAGATACTGTGGCGGGTGATTTTGGCTGAGGGGTTGAATGAAGCAAGCATTGCGACATTCATAACAGCGATTTCAGCATCATCAAATAGTTTTGAGATGTCACTGCAGGGAGATTTAGGGAAGTCAGGGGGGAAGAAGATTGTGGGCAGGCCATGCTGGAGCTGAGCCACTGACTGGGCCACCGCGGTGCGTAGTTTTGGGCAATGAAGAGAGGCCACCGAAGCTAAGGTGAGCTGGTGATCACTTTGGAAGGGGGCTGTATTGGGTAGAGGAGCAAAATGGCGAGGGGTAGGGGTTTAATTGAAGTTGGAAAGGAAAATTCTGCCCAACCATAATCGCCTTGGCAGAGAGGTTGACCTGTATGCTTACTAATGAGGATGTTACCTGATTCGTCAGTTTCAGCCAATAGATCCCATGGATTTTGGTTCATTGGAATAGTGGCATTTAAATTTGAGTGGGTAGGATTAGGCGAATGGGCAGCTGCTTGGGTGCGAATAATGGTCCAAGCATTGCTCTGATTGGCTGGCGTAGATTTAGGTGGGAGAGTGAGGATGGAGGTTTTGTGTGGGGCTGATTTTCCATGTGGGCCCACTGAACGAGATTGGAGGGTGGGGAGGGGGCAGCAAAGCGCCCCATACTAAACCTCCAGAGGGGGCTCAGAAGCTGCATCAGCGGATTTGGCCTTAGGGAACACTCTTTTTGCATGGTTGAGGCCAAAACAGAGGGAACAAATCTGCCTATCATTATAGACCTGAGCCCAAAAGAAATGATCATGCGCTGCAGCCACACTAGCGCGGGGTGGGATTTGTTGGGCTATGGTAGGGTGGTGTGGTATGATGGTGGCTGTTGCACGAGGAGCAGCAAGGCGTTCTGCACCAGATGGAATGGCAAAGATGAGGTTGGGCTGAGTGCCATAAGCCATGAGCCCTGCGACCAACTGGTCATACAAAACCTGGGGTGGAAGTGGGATGGGAGATTTGCAAAGGATACCACTAGCGTGGTGTCTGAAGGGGAGGTGAGTACGGGTTGTGGAAATGGGTTTTTTATAAATTAGAGGAGTTTGTGCTGCCGCTTCAGCATCCTCCTCAGATTGGAACCCAATGTCAAAGTAGCCCTTAAAAGGGAGGAAGTCTTTAAAGCCAGCTAGCGCAAAGGCCTCAGTGGCTAGGTCAATAATTGCCTTATTGGTATATGGGAACAAACGCCCATAGTCCACTTTAAGGCAATAGCGAATGGTAGAGTGAGGGAGGGCGAAAGGATGGGGGCGAGAAGGGTGTACGCGCGCCAGGTGGAGCGCTAAGTCCCGTGGGGGGACAAAATGGTTGGAAGCAGAGGGCAGGCTGTTTGAGCCCTTCCAAACGCGCTTGCCCACGGGGAAGAAAACGCTAGGTGGGGGTGCACTGCTGCCCCACACTGGGGTGGCAGGCGGCGGATCCAAGGACATCAAAGAATAGGTTTGGGCAGACGGCTGTGGATAAATAAAACTTAAATTTAAAATCACTCAAAAGTGACTTTGAGCGGTAAAAGAAAGTTTTTAACGTTACCAATTTACAAGATCAATTATCAATCCACTTAGCCTTAGGGAATTATCCCCTTGCAATTCCTGGTGATCTAGCAGGCGGGGAATATGGGCAAAAATCCCAACAGCCACTGACTAGAGATTTTGAGTTTTAGTAAATGATCAATGGGCCCCCTGTAGTGAGCACCAAAGTATTAATTTTGGGTGGTATTGTTTGGATCTGCTGTAAGGGTTGCACCAGTCAAACCCACTGAACAACAGGCAGATGATATGGGTACTGTCAGTACTTTGATCACACTGGAAATTATAAGAAAATATGAGCAATCGCCCCAACAACACTTATATCTGTCTTTATAATTACAGTGACTCTTCGCTGTTCCGCTCTCTCTAATACTAACCACTAATCTTTCTTCTCCCACCTTGCTTAAATACCAGCAACTTTGGAAGATACCATTCTCATAGCTTATGCTATTCTTATTCACCAATTCTCCTTGGTTTTGTCTTGTAATTCTTCTACTCTCTGTTGCCCTAATTTGAGGAAATCTAATTATATTCATCAAATGTTGACATTGCATTATTGCATTATTTGGAGGCAATCCAACAATATTCTTTTATAACCCAATATAGCCTTATCTCAAGACGCTTAAATACTCATACGTTATCCAGTCAGTGGTTTCTCACCATTCTGTTATAACTTTCAGGGCTTATCATCCAGTATTATTGGAATTAATAAAGTGTTTCATCAATTTTCCACCACCATGCTAAAAGTTAAGCTGAGAAAATGCCATTTATCTAGAACAGCTAGTATTCCTCAGGTTTGTGATATACACTAAAGGATCATGACCACAGTCTGCCTAAGTTGATGCTATCATACAAATGTCCACCACGACAACAAGCGCAATGTGTAAATTTTTTGTGAGGATTGCAGTTATTATTAACAGTTCATATCTAATTAAAAATTCATTTTTAAATCTCTTTAATCTCTAAATACAAAAAATACACCCTTTATTTGATTCAAAAGTGTCAGAGCATATTTAATACATTAAGAAATCTTTTGTCAAGTCCCTAAGTCTACAACATACCAAAATTGATAAAGAGTTTATATTTAAAAGTGATGCCTTCTGGTGATGCATTGAAGAGGCGCTTTATCAGTATGATGAGGAGATTATTAAATTTTCTATAGCCTACTGCAATCTAAAAAATTAGTTTGAAACCACAATTCATCAAACAATAGTTCTTTAAGGTTAATTTTTATAAAAACAGTTTCTTGTGTAGCTGCATAAATTAATATTATAATTCATCATATACCTCACGTTGCTTCACAAGGTACAGAATCTTTTTGAGACAGAGCGGTGGCTAGCATTCTTGACCTCAAATTGTAAACATAAGAATTTAAGATATTCTTCATTGGCCTAGGGCAAAACAAATTAATAAATAGACTCTCACAACTACTAGCTGTCATCATAAAAGTATTCTGTGAACCTCCTGTATGAGAAAATGATTAGTGGAAAATTAAATTACTAAACCACTACATGCTATATGAGTCAGACAAAAATTTGGGCCAGAAACTTCTGGAAATATACCTTAGTTTTGATTTTTTATTGGAATTTGAAGGTGAGTCCTTTGAAGGCTACGCAAGTATAATTGTTATTGCTCCATTATTAACTTACAGTAGACTTTTTGTCACTAGGGCAGATATTGACAGAAAAGGTGTCTTTGTTGAAGTAAATCTCTGATAAAGTTTAGGCATGTATTTAGGCAACGCTAGGCAACATTTAGTAATACTAGTCAAAAAATTGTAGCTACAAATGAGAATATCATTATCTAACATTTGAGGATTTTTATAGATATCGTTAAGAGTCCAGGATTAAGTAGAGTATGGAGATTTCTGGAAAAATGCAGCAGATAATGGAAGTTTCTGGTGAAAACAATCTTTCCTGATCAATTTGGCAGATTCGGACTTTTCTCTCTCATTGCAATCACTTTTTGCAACAATCTAATTCAATACTAAGTAAGTTTGATAATCTCTTTGAGGAGGTTAGTGTGCACCCAATGTTGGGTAGCAGTTGGGCTAGCAAAGTAAAGGGCATAGGATTGAGATCTGCTCCATCAAAAATCTGTAAATGCCCTAGTGACACCGGCAGCCTAGATAAAAATAATAATCTGGAAGTTAGTATTTACCCATAGATTTTAGCCTGGAAAGAAATATGTAACCAGTTCATCAAAATTCCACATTCCCAGCCCCTGTCATCAGTGGAGCATGGGTTTCGAGTTTTTCTAGATATTAATCAAATGGCGCTTTGGGAAAGTTCTGTGGAGATGTGCACAACCATTTACCAAAAGCAGTATATGTAGCACCGCACTAAATGACCTGCAGTTGATTTGTCTCAGGTTTGAAACTAAAGATGCAGAAGATGAAGCTGCAGTGGTGCGTGTGGTGGTAGACCTCCCAGATGTTCAAAGGGTGGTTGAAAAAGTGCACTCAATGGACCAAATTTAACCAAAATTTTTTTACATTTGGCATCCGCCCCATAAATATAAGCACACAGTGCTGGAGCACCACATCATGATTAGGCTTAAAGCATATAGGAAACTTCACTCCTTCAAAATGCAATGCTTTATGCTTATGACAGAACTGTGCACGGGCAAAATGATTGCTGTGATCACTCCAACTTCAGTTAGCACAGAAGACTGTACCCAAATTCCTCACACTGCAGTTGTGTTTATTAATGGGCAGGAATTTCACCCAATCTGCATCACAGTGGATAGCGCGCGCCCTATATGCACCTTTTGTCACGCTTTTGGCCACTAGTCCCACACTTGCCCAGCCAAGGAGGACATCACACAAACTGAAATACTCCTCAACGCATTGGGCAGTTCAGATACCCATTATGAACTGGCTATTGACACTGACCCGCCTTCCCATGGGGCACGCAGGGGTATTACATTCAGGTCAAACCTGTGTCCCCAAAAGAGTGCAAGAAGGCCAAGCAGGCCTGCTGAGAATGGCCAAGACTGCGTCCATAGCCACATCCACATTTTGCCTGCCCAGACCCAGATTGACATCGAGTTATTTGCTGTGAAAGCAGTTTAAGAATCTGAGCACCAAACATATTGAGATAACCAACCTGATGACCTGATGAGTGAGTCAGATTTACCTGAGCAAACTTACCAAGCCTCAATTGAAACTGATTATACTATCTATTTCCCTCCCAAATTTTTGTTGACCTTCGATGGTGCACAGCAGGAGCATAGTAACCTGAAAATTTGGCAGAAAGCAAATTCTGACAAAACCAAGAACCATGCCAAAAAAATTGATAATGTTTTAAAGGACTACTATAACACAACTGACTCTGCTGCTTCCCGCACATGTGGTGTTATATCATATTCAAAAATGAGCCAAAGGATGGTCAATTAGCCTTTCCAAAACACCTAATATGCAATGCAGGAGCCTTCACAATAGGGACGTTGAACATTGCTGGGCTCAAGGCCTCACCTCCCAGGCTAGGAGATTGAGTTTTTAGAAAATAACTTACCTGTGGACATCCTGGCCATTCAGGAATCCCACTGTCCACATGATGCCGAGGAAACATGGGCAACCATGCTCCTCCCCTCTATTTTTGGTTGCCACACTGTGGGGTGCTTATATGCAACCCACAAATTTAAAATCATTTTTATAATTTGTTTTCGATGGTTATGTGCTTGTGATGCTCTTTTCATGGGATAATGAAGTGCACGCTATTATTGATGTATATGCCCCAACCTGTGCGTGGGCTCTCTGGGAATTTCCTCGACCGTTACTTCTCTCCAACTTCCTCATGATCCATTTGTGGTGGGCGACCTGAACTTCTGGGCCAACCTGGCCACTGACCACTGGCCTTCAACGCCTGCCCTCAGCAGTGGCATTCCAAACTTTGTTTTCTTAAAAAAACTTTAGTTGTATTTAGTACCTTACTAAACTTGAAAAGCTGCTCCCCAACATTTTCTGACCACATGTTCACAATGAACCGCTGAAGTCTATGTCACGCATTGACCTTATTCTTGCACCGTTGAACTTTTGGTCTCAGGTGGCACACTTTATGATGATGAAAAACAATTTTCTTTGATCACAGGTTGGTGTCAATTTCCTTCACTTTGTCAAGCCCAGTGGCACAGGCGCCAAAGTGATGCAAACTTCGTCCATCTAAGATCAAGTTTCCCAGGTTTCCTCGTGGTAGAACACCAAAACTTTGGCAATGGAGTTCACCACATCATTCTATGTGAACCCACTTTCTACCAGGTCAACCTTGAAAGCGAACTCCATCCACCAGGCATGTCACCTCTTATTGTGTCACCCTTGGGCTGCCTTGGTGGTCATTATGCGCACGCTTGCAGAAGTGGATCACCTAGATTTTAATTTCCATTCTGCAGGTTACAGCCCGACTTGGGGTTGCAATTGGGCAGAGGTGTCCGCTTGCCAAAACGCACTGGTAAGGCAACACAAACATTGCGTTTGTGTACAGTACAAAGCAAAAAATATAACAGCAGATGACACGTACTAAACCTATTTTTTTCTGTAAATACTTCGCACCATGAAAGAGCTTGGTTTGCACACAGGTAAGGCGGCCAGAACAATTCATCGCAAAAACTCCAGACGGAGTGGTAATCTAAGTTCAAAACTATTAGTCCAAATTGTATTGATCTGATCCAGTTGAACCAATGAAGTATAAGAATTTCTCAAAAGCGCACATTTTCACACCATTTCAATTATCTGGAGTTGATGAATTTAATTACTTGTGATGAACTCTGGTGTGCCGTTCATGGTGCAATGCACAGGGAAAGCCCAAGGCCAGATGGGATTCCTTATGAGTTCCTTAAGAGATATTTTAACTATTTCTCCTCTTTGTTGCTATCCTCAAAGAACCAGTGTCTGATAGAAACACGACTCCTTCCTGGGGGTCAAGAGGCGTACACTATAACGCTGTATAAATTAGGGTATAAGCTGGACTTGGCCAACTGGCGTCCCATTTCACTTACTAGCATAGATAAATAGTTATTCACTAAAATTATGGCCAATCGCCTAGGGGATGTTGCCTCAGCTATGATCTCCTGTAAGCAAAAAAGTTCCATACCCAAGCGGTCTATATGGTAAGAAAATCACACTGTAAACTACGTCTGCCAATCCATGGCTACTGGAGCACTTGTTTTCTTAGACCAACAGAAGGCTTATGATAGGGTCAACTTAGATTACCTCAAAGCTTGCCGTAACAGTTCCACCGTCCCATTGATTCAAAAATTGCGTTATATTGCTAACGGAATCTGCCACAATAGCTATGCGTGGCCCTGGCTTCCTCACTGATGTGGTTTATCCTTAAAGGGGCCACCTCCAAGGGGACCATCTTAGCCCACTATCGTACAACTTCAGCCTCAACCCACTTTTATAGAATTGAAAGCCCACCTTTCTGGTGGCCATGTGCAAGGCCAAGCCTCAGTTAAGGTGCTGGAATTTACTGAAATTTGTGTGGTTGGGGTCTCTAACTATCAAGATGAACGCACACTAGAGGCCACTATCCAAAATTACTCCAGGGTTAGTGATGGAATTCGAGATATAATCAAATTGAAACTCACCCTTTTTAATTTGGACATACTGAATTGGTCATTGAACTTAACTGGCTTAATTCAATTTCAGGATCCTCCTCTCTTATTCCTGAGTCACGTGGGGCGGCGTTTCCACCCATTCGGTCAGGTGAGCAACACCACCCATTAAGGATGCCCATGAGGAGGCCATTCTTGAAGATTAGTAAAGATCCTGAATAGATGAGGCCCTGACAATCCCAAAGGCACCGAGTTCCAACGCACCCTATAGCTATCAAATCCTCTTAATCCCAATAAGATATCGAATAAATTACCCAGCTTTCCGCCTCCTTCTCAACCTTTTCTGCAAATTAGCATCTTCTAGCCACCTTCAGACCTCAGCGCCAGTCCAGAGAACTGTAGCGCCAACAAGAGTGGTGCTCACTATGGGAGGCTCCTAGTTGTTCTTAGTGAAAACATCTATCACAATGGAAAATACTAGAAGCCCAGGAGACCAAACCGCTGGTCAGTCAAGAAGCGTTGCCCAATGTGTTAGTAACTCACGGCATGAAATACTGACTGCTCAAACTGAAATATTATAATTCGAGCTGCTTTCCAGTTCACCCTACCTTCTATCGATGGAAGTCAGTACCAACTTCAATATGAAAACCCTAACGAGATAATCTACCCACTAATAAATGGCATCTACTCTGTGGGTGCCCACACTAGTTTTTCCAGAGCCTCCGCCATTCCCTCTTTCATGTGGGACCTTTATGACTCAGCCAAGCTGCCACCAGCAGAGCTCGCATTGGGCCCCAAATGTTACTTCTAGCATTTCATTCACCCCACTATCCATCACCTGCACCAATTAGTTGGGTTGCACCATCAATAAGTCACATGCCAACTGGGGCTCTCCCAGGCCCTACACACCCATCTCGTCAATTTCTATAACATGGCCTCCTCCTTCATCCATGACAACCGCAAGGCCATAATTGATAATCAACGGCTGATTAATGAAGTTTGAAACCTGTTAATGGAGTTAGATCATGGGATCTCCAGGTACCTTAGGATGAACTGCATCAGAACATCCAACACCTTGAGACAACTTGGAATTGACGCCTCCTCCAAGTTGAGGATTTGATAGAGACCCTACAACAACACTATTGAGATCTTGCCTCCCATGACTATCCATCTAGGAGTGAAGGTCCTGAAGGGCCTCAGGGCCTGAAGGGCCAGAAGGTCCTTATGAACCCCCCGGGCCCCCAGGTTCCTCATCCTTACCACTGCCAGCCCTGAGAACCCCTGGCGGAAGGATTCTATGACAGCCTTGGCTGTTTTACGTGAACAAATTCAGAATGTAGCTAAAGGATGTAGACTCTGAATGGATAGGGTCTCACTTAGCCCTAGGGTCTCCCTAGATGCCCTGTCAGACAAAATGGGCAACTTAAGTATTTTTGCCAAGCTCACCGATGCCCACATCTCTCAGTTGGAGCAAACCTGTTGAGGGTTTGAGACCCGCCTAACTACCCTCAAAGTCCAATTTTACTGCCAACAGGCTGGCATAGAATCTTTAAAAGAACAAGTTGCATACAAGGTTTCCGTTTCCTCCCTCAATCAACATTGGGACATTGTCCAGGAGGAACTTAAAGGTTTATGATGCCGGCTAGACCAACAGAGTCCCGCGATTATGCAAAAACTGAAATTTCAGAGCCAAACATCTAATCCGAGCGTCAACACCCTCTCCGCTGATCTGGTAGATAACTTTAAAACTAGCTTTAAAGAGAGATTCGTTCCCGCCCAAGAGAGCATTGCATCCTTCCTGTACGCTTATGAAAGCTCCATGGAGGAGGCCACTGACTGGCAAAGGGTAAAACATATCCACTCCTGCCTGGATAGCATGGCCCAGGAGATCATGACCCCCCATTTGAAGGATTGTACAATGTGGAATCAGGTCCACATGGCTTTAATCCAAGAGTTTAGAAGCAACCAAACCTTAGCCAACCAAAAACAGGCCTTCATGGGCATCTGATTAAACAAAGGAGAAAGCCCCACGGAGTTTGCCTGCAGCGTGTATACCCAAGCTCAACCCTTGGTCACCACAAATCTTATAACCCTGGATGACGCTATTACCACTGTCATTTCTGCGTTAGGATCCTACCCAGAGGTCTAGATGCATATGATTGGACAGAATAATGGGTTTACCTGCATCCAAGAAATTAAGGAGGCCCTTAATGAGATCCCTATGTTGACTCTGCACTCCAAAGCTGCCTCCACTGGCCCCTCTAACCGTCCTAGAGTCTACGTGGTCAAAAACCAGAAAAACCCTCAATCTAGATGTACTTACTGTAATGGTACCAGGCACAGCGCCAAGAACTTCTGGAAAAAACTTTGCTGAGGAGGCGGGAAAAGGGCAGTCAGCATGAAGGATGAGGCACTTCATGCTGACGACATTCACTCAGCCTCAAGAATCCTCTGTAACCATAAGCAAACTAGGAGCTACGCCATCTGGAGAAGAAGTTCGGTATCTAATGATAATAAAAGAAATGATACTGCTTACTCTTCTTCAGATGACACTCCCATGTTCCTCACTCTGCTGCCCCAGTTCAGAAGCCTGGTCACACGGGACACAGATCAAGTTCACAAGATACCAGTCCATGCCTTAGTCAGCAGTGGCTCCCCTGTAAATGCCATATCCTCCAAGTTGATGAAACGCATCAAGATTGCTCCCAATATGCCGCACTACATGGAGTATGGCATAGCTGGCCGCAAGTGCACCCAATCCATATGGGCCTATTCTTTTCTAACAATACGATTCAGGAAGCTCACTTTAGATACACCTGCCATTGCTCTGGACAACCCTAGCTATGACCTGCTCCTCAGGACTCAATTTCTTAGAGACTATATGGCAATGCTCCATTACAACGGTGGCTTTCTATCCTTGCTTGGTCATCATATTCACTTGTTTTTGAGACCCCTCGTGACTCCAAAACCGAGGTTAAAGCCATGGCTTATCTGCTAAAGAGTTAAAGTTGAATCGATTGGCTCAAATATCATACTAAGGGGTTCCTGATTCTGACTGCCCCCTCCTACCGTTGATGGGCAAGAAAGCATGCCAATTTACTTACATAAGGCAACTAACATTCCCCCTAAATCCCAGGTCATCGCTGATATCCAGGTCTATGTCAACATCTCCTCTGGGTATCTGCTAGAAATCTGAGGCCTAGACAACCCATCCTAAAGGAGGTGCTAACCTGTCTGGGGATTCTAGATCTAGCCTTCGCCAGATCTATATCAGTGCTGTTGGCCAACCTTACTGAAAAACCTAAAATAGTAGGTCAAACAGCCCCGCCACCTATGTCCACTTATATCCGGTGGAGGCTATCGCCAATGTCCAGAACTTTGGGGACTTGAAGCTTTCCTGCGTCCTTGTTTATCTGGATGACATTACTGTCTTCTCTCAAACCTTTAATGGGCATCTTGAGCATCTATTGGAAGCCTTTAATATGCTACAAAGGACGTCCATAAAGCTAAAAACCTCAAATTGCTCCTTCTTTCAATTTAAATTAGAATTCCTGGGGTACAAGGTCTCTAAGGACGGCATCCAACCCATACAGAACAAAATCGCCGCCATAGAGAATATGTCGCGCCTCCAGAGTTTAAAGGATATCCAGGTATTCCCTGACATGGTAGCTATTACTGGCAGTTTATTCCTTGGTTTTCTGACCTTGAAGAACCGCTGTTTTATCTCAAACAGAAGAATGTGCTGTTTGAGTGGCGGCCTGAACAAGAACAGGCTTATAATGCCTTGAGAACCGCTCTATGTACTAAGCCTATTCTAGTTCACCCTTGCTTTGACCAACCCTTCCTGTTGTTCACAGATGCGAGCGACGTTGCTGTCAAGGCCATCCTGGCCCAACATGATGAGAACCAGGTTGACCACCACATGGCCTACTTTAGTAAGACGCTAAGTAAAGCTGAGTGGAACTACAGCATCACTGAGAGGGAGTGCCTAGCCATCCTACTGGCCATCAAACATTTCAGCCCTACCTCTTTGGTACCCACTTTAATTTATTACAGACCACTCCTCGCTACGGTGGCTTCAACAAATGAAGGATCCCAATGGTCAATTAGCCAGATGGGCTCTACGACAAAAAAGCTTTAATTTCACCAGTGTCCACCGCACAGGCGCTATTCACCATAATGCTGACGGCCTCTCCAGGATGCCAGTACTAGCAGCGTTGACCCCCAAGGAGGACAGGCTATATGATTAATAGGTCGACCTGACCAGTGGAAGTTGGAAACCCAGGAGGTCCAAGCTGAACTATTAAGGATGACTTTTTGATACACAAATTAAGGAAGGGCTGTTTTATAAGAAATTCAACAAGAAGTGGCTCCCTTATATCCGCCCCTCCTCCAGAACTGATGTTATAATAGAATGCCATTTCACAGTGGGACATGGGGCTGTCAAAAGACTCACAAATGGCTGAAGTTACAATGCTACTGGGACCACATGATTGAGACTATCCAGGAGGTCCTGGAAGCATGAATGGCTTGCCAATCGCAAGATTGAGCTAACCCCTAATTCCAACATTTGGTGGTTACCCCAGCTAATCCCTTCAATGTGGTAAGCAGATGTGGTGGGCCCCCTTCCCTCTGGGTTGCATGCCATAAATATATTATCCTAGCCGTGGACCATCTAACCAAATGGGTTGAATCGATTTCAGTCCCGGCTGCTACTGCCAAGGCCACCACCCTATTCCTCATTTGAGCTGTTTTCACCCAGAATGGGTGCCCCCAAATCTTACTCTCAGACAATGGATTAAACTTCACCTCACAGGTAGTGCAAGAACTTACCTCTCTATTTGGCACTAACCAGAGTTTCGCTGCACCTTACCACCCCTCCACTAATGGGGCGGTTGAACGGGCTAATGCAACTCTTATTTCCATTCTTCATAAATTAACCGCCTTGGACCCTGCTCATTGGAACAATTACCTACCCAGCGCCTTGCTTGCCTACCAAGTAAGCTATAACTGAGTTATTAAGATGTCCCCATTTGAAGCCCTATATGGGCGGGCACCTCAGCTTCCAAGTAGTGTATAGCCTTTGCTCGAGACCTCCACTCCTGAGAACTCTGACTTAACTATGAGGGCTCTAGCCAAAGAAATTGTCTGGCTCTAAGCTCAAGCCACTCAAGGCATTATCATCACCACTGGAAGAGAGACATCCTGATTAAATTTCGGATGACCCTCCTTACCAGATTTTCAATTAGATGACCTTGTTCTCTTTATCATCATCGACTGGAGGCCAACAAAACAAGCTTGACGTACTTTGGTCTGGACCCTATAAAGTTATTCATAGGGTGAATTCCAAGTACTCCATTGCTGACATCAACCAAAGGATTAAGGTAAATCTAGTGTATGGTCAGTTCCTGTGACCGTATTCCCCCTCTGACAGGATCTTGAGGGGGACGTTGTCAGTATTCAAGATAATAATCGAATCAAATTCCCCACTTCTAAATTTGGCTGTACCAAAGCAATCATCGAACCTAACCAAGTATCAATTTCAGAATCCTCCTCCCCTATTCCTGAGTCACGTGGGGCGGCGTTTCCACCCATTTGGTCAGGTGGCAACACCACCCATTGAGGATGCCCACAAGGAGGCCATTTCAGGAGATCAGTAATGATCCTAAAAAGATGAGGCCCCAATGATCCTGAAGGCACCAAGTTCCAACACACTATACAAATATCAAATCCTTCTAAGCCTAATAAAATATAGAATAACTTACCCAGCTTTCCGCTTCTTTCTCGATCTTTTTTGTAAATTAGCAGCTTTGAGCCACCTTCAGACCTCAGCGCCAGTCTAGAGACCTGTAGCGCTGACAGTTAGTAACACTGCACTTAACGCCTCCAAGACCAAAATCATTCTCTTTAGTTCTAAGCCCGCTGGTCACCAGCACCACATTTCCTAACTGCTTCAGAAGCTCGCTCACAGGTTTGCTTGCCCCACCCACCCAATACTTCCACGCTTGTGCTCCCTTTCATGCCAATACTCACTTCTGGTCTGGTATGCCATTTGGGTGTGTAGCTGGAGGCAGGAGGGCAAGCCTCATCAGTGATGGAGAACCATATTCTGGACAATGTCACAAAATGCATCGCTTCCCTCAGAGCTCATCAGACTACCCAACTAGGCAGTTTTGTGCTGGCCAAGTCTATACTCCTATCAAAATTCTGGGGTGTGGCCCATAATATCGCTTTTCCTTACCTTTTTTCAACTCGTTATATGCCCTCCTGCAAGGATGGGTTTAATTAGGTCGCCCACCGCCAGCGCGCCTGGATGTCTTGTTTAGCCCTCGCCATGTTTGGTATGGGATTGCTCAACTTCAAGGCCCATGTCACCAAAATACTTGGCAC
This sequence comes from Massospora cicadina, assembly GCA_022478985.1. Lineage (NCBI taxonomy): Eukaryota > Fungi > Entomophthoromycota > Entomophthoromycetes > Entomophthorales > Entomophthoraceae > Massospora > Massospora cicadina. The sequence continues at coordinate 161,447 of JAKSZP010007953.1, forward strand.
CTGGATTGCTGCAGTCACCTACCCCACACTCCAAGCCCAACGCTGGCCACACGCATCTCGCTCCAAATTTTCCCATGCCCTGGGCCTCAGAAAACCTACCAAACCCCATTCTCTGTTAAAATATTTTGCCTCACATCTCTCTTCTGTGGGACCACATGGGACGTCACCCCACTTTAAATGAATTCTTCTCTCCATGCATAGCGCTGAGTGGAGCATTAACATCAGAGGGAAGACCGCACAGAGGGGTCGCCCTACTCCTCGCTTCAAACAGGAAGTACAAGGCCAAGCCTCTCTGACCAGTTTGATACCCAGGAGGTCCTCTTCCATGGCTATAGTGAATTATCTGGACATGTTGGAACTCTAATCCCTAGAAACCCAGAAAGACATCTGGAAGTACACCCATCACCCTCTTTTGCAGCCACAATGTTCCCATGTGTTGTGTTGCTTGAAACAGGTATAAGGTATTGCTGAGAAATCCAATGCATCACACTCCTCATGTGTTGTGTGTGACCAATATGATACTTTGGTCCATCGCCTGGAAGAGTGCCCACCGTCAAAAGCGATCTGGCGCGAGGTCCAGCGTCTCTTTTGCCTGGACCAAACAGAGACCTTCAGCATCTCTAAGAACATTTTCGTCTTGTCCTTGAATTCCCCTATACAACCTTCCCTCTGAGCCCAAGTGATAGCTCTTGCTTTGTGGACTATCCACACGTTTGTCTTGGATGCCATTGAAGGCTATACTCCCACCCTCTAAAAAACTGTATGCTTATTCCTTTCGCACTTATGGATCACCTTCAAGCATGGTTGTTTGGTTATCTAAACCTGTCAATAACAGTTGGTCTCATCCTGGTTTCTGATATGATTAATCAGTTCAAACCCTATTCTTCATATGTGCTCAATGGTGGCGCAAGCCTCTACTCAAAGTAGCCATCTTCCTTTATTTGACTTTTATACTGGCAATAGGGGACAGAATTAGCTTCTTTGGGGTGCCCCTAGCATATGATAGTGCTTATTTATTCTTAAATATTAGAATTGTCCATCTCATGGTTAGCCTTATATACATAAAATTTTAAATGAATAATAAGGCAGATAAAGATGATTTCTTAAGTGTAAGATCTTTATCAACTAATCTGGCGGATTTGAAAGGCATTTGGGCTCTTAGCTGCTTATCTAAGAGCTCATTGATCGTTACAATTTCAGTTCTTCTATAGTGACAGAACTCCCTTGAGCGGATTGCAAAATTATCTGGCTGACAACTTAATCTAAACAAGCAGAATTGCATCATTCCTAACAATGCCCCCCTCAAGATCTTGCTAAGGAGGGCATAACTTTAGTAAAATCTAGCATGGGCTCAATTTATTATAATGCACAATTTGATGGAGATAATTATGTACTCTGCCCCTTAATAAATCACTCGATATGGTCCTGATCATAAAATATCAAGTTTATTTACCTGAACCCTGACTTAGGTTAATAACAAGACTAAATTCCCCTAGCTGAGCTCAGGCAAAATCATTTTCTGAGGTATACCTTAATCTTCCTCTCATTTACTGATACTACTCATGGACTTGGCAGCTAAAACTTATTATCAAGAAATTATCTTCCAACCTTACCCTTGCAAGCTCAACTGTTTTTAATAAACAAGTTTCTTTTATAAGTCAAACATAAAAGGGTGAGATTGGCTCTCGGACTCCTAAAGCTCAAGAAGTAACATCTGAATGACTCAATCGTAGCTTTACCAGTATGCCAATAGAGCTGCCAGAAGGTATTTGTTCCATTGAGGTGGTTCAGATGAGCCATCTTAAAAAATGTTGGCGATTAGAGTTCCATTTGCTTATTACACTGCTCCATACTACTAGGATGATAAGGGGTAGTAGATGATGGATAAATCCCATCAATAATATAGTTTAACAATTACTAAACACAAAGTTGGTGTCATCATCAGATAACAATACCTAAGGCTACCATGAAGGGTGAAGACCTGTTTAAGTAAAAATGAAGCGGTCACTTTAGACTTGGATGAGGCAATTGAGATGACATCAACCCAATTTGTGAGGTAATCAACTGCCAGTATGTTAAAATTAGTCGTCATTCATTGCAATAGGCGTGACCAACAACGTCATTACTGACGGTACAAAAATGGGGTGATAGGACCCATGACCTCATGTTGATACGTCAGATTAATGGGTTTTTGGCTAGCACAAATAATAATAGGATATAATGAAATTTTGGATTAACTCAATCATCCTTTTCTACTAGCAACGCTCCCGCAGCCACTGCTGAGTTTTCTTTATGGCGCCATAACTTACAATCAGGTGACCCTCCAGGGGCGGTCTATGTTCTAGCAAATTGGTTGACCTAAGACTACCAAGAGGTTCCAACCTGTATATATGATATTCTATCTTCAATCTAGATCCTCAAGGTCATCTTCTTCGTTTGTTGCTGAACTGCATGAGTCTCTTAGATCCGTTACTCAGGTTTCCCAATAAGTTTATAGATCCTATTTTTTTCATAGGCATTGTGAAAATTTGGGAACTAGAGACACTCATCTTCCTCCTTTGTAATTAGCACCAATATATAGACTTGTAACTTTCCATTTTTAGGATTATAACTTCTTTCAGCTCCTCTGACTTTCATGCACAGGTTATTTACTTATGCAATCAATAATCATTGATAAATAATATTAATATTTGGTGATTGACACTAGTATGGAGACAATTATCCAGTTGAGTAGTTCATGACTATACTTCTCCAGCTCTTGATTCTCCTTTGAACAGGTACAACAATACTTCAACCCACTGGTTAAGTTACTAAATAATCTCTCCAGACAACAAGGGAATCATCTCCTTCAACTTTTTTAATGAAGTTGGCAACTTCTGGATAACACAGCAGAACTTAATCCACTTGCAACAGGGTCATAAGTTCTTCTCTTGATTCAAAAATGTATATAACTTGACAATAATCCAAATTATAAAATAGTATAGTAAACATAATATTTGAGAGTAAAAAAATCTTCTTTATTAAAACTTTAAGGGTTTATATATAGTGGATTCTGGGCCCTACATTTTTGCTGGCGCCTCACTTGGAAATGACAGTCGTTGCCGCTGAATTCACCCTATAGGGTAGCACAAAACGATAATCTTCCTTGTCAGGTTATTGAGTTCTCACCCTTACTCAATGGCACGCTTCTCTATATCGAAACAAAGAATGTGCTTCAACGCCATTGTTCCGCACTGGCGATCCACCCTTATCAGTTTTTCAACCTGCTTAGGTAATGGGACTCTTGTTCTTAACAAGGAAGTCTCAATAACTAAAAGGTTAAATTGGAGTTGCTATCAATGCGACATCACTCGCCTAGCAACTAAATAAATTCCTTATTCAATTGGTGGTAAAACCCAACCAACTCCTACAAGACAATAAATTTAAATTTATTCAAGGTATGACAACCAGGGGACAGAAATTACCAAAGCTCAAAGAGCAAAAAAGAACAAACAAACAGACCTACCATTACAGAATGAGTTAACTGCTCAAAAATGAGCGAGCAAAACACAGCAAAACTAGATCATAACCAACCAGGTGGGACAGTGAAGAGACGCTCATCCCACCATTTGCGGAAGGGATGGGGGATTGAAGGGCTCATCCTTGGCATCAGAGTCCTCCTTGTAGTAAAGAGTACAGGTCAAAGTGAAGAGTAATAATGTGTAGTGATCATCAAGATGTGGGGTGCTCATCAAGATGTGGGTACAGATTGCTAATGATTGGAAGGTCATGGAAATTAAATTGCAGTAAAAATTGCACCTAGGTACTGGGAAAAGCAGTTTTCTGAATGAAGGCGGATGGAAGGAAGCTGGTATAACAAAGTAACAGTGGCACATGTAACTTTTGGCTTGGCCTGCAAAGCGACAACCACTTTCTGGATGGTGGCAGCTGCTTGTTTGTGGAGGTCAAAGGTGTCACATTTGCCCTGCGAGGACAGGGTCAGGGCAAAAATGGGAGGAGGGAGATCCTTGGCTAGTATTGCCACTGACGCATAAGCCACCTCGCAGATGTCACAAATATCTGGGTTTAGCTGCTTCTACAACGAGTTAATGGGCAGAGTAGAACACATGGGCTTCTTGTCAGAAGCTATAGAAAGCCAAGGGAACTGAATGGGTGCTATACCTGGATAAAATCATTGGTTTGGACTTCCAAGTCTTCATTAACATTTCACACTTTATTTTTTTCATCCAATGAGGCCCATGGGTTCAAGTTGTACTGGAAATCGGGTTTGGTTAGTTGATAGCTGTAGATGTTGATTAAGAAATGATGTGGTAATGAGCTGTTGTCCAAGCTGTCTCCTGATTGGGTGAAGCTCATGTAGCACTGGACTGAGGAGTGGCCTGATCGGCAGCTGCGGGCGCTGCAGCATCTACAGGTTTTGAGGAGCAGTAAGGATTGGACCCCATAGCAGAAAGGCAGTGGGGTGTGTGGCGTATTGGGGCCAAATGGAGGCAACGCAGGCCCAGCAGAAGCAGAAAGAGAGGCTCATTTACGCTTTGAGTGATCCAACTCAAAGTAGGATGGACAGATGGTCCACCCGCCTTCAACATGGGCCCAGAATGGGTGGTTGAGGGCAGAAGGAATGATGGTGCGAGTATCAATATAGAAATTTTAGTGGATTCCAGGCTGATTATGGTGAATGCCCAAGGCCCAGCAAACAGAGGGCCCTTTGGGGACCACAAACTGAAGGATAAGGTTGGTGCCTTATGTGGCTAAAACCTTCCATCATCTCCTGATGGAGCACCGCAGGGAAAGGTGAGTGGGCAACCACAGAACTGAACAAACTTTAGTGGTGCCTTTGGGGAGCTGGGTGTACATTGTGGTGATAGGGGTGCCCTGGAAAACCAGGGTACATTGGCCGTGGTAGCGGTGTCAGCTTCCCAGGCGAAGCTGAGATTATAATACCCCTTATATGAATAGAAATCAATAAAATTGGCTGGCAGCATCACTGTCTGGGTTATGTCACTAATGGCTTTCTCTGTGTATGGGAACAACTTCCATATTCGACCTGAAGTCCAAAACGCAGCTGGGAGTGAGGGGAGAAAGAGTGAGCTGCAAGGCATGGCCTGTGCACATGCAAAGTGGATGTTGAAATCCTTGTGCGGAATGAACTGACCTGAAAATTTGGTAGGAATGGATGAACCAGTCCAAGAATGTTCTATCACCAAATGTAAACTCTGGATTGTGTTATACCACTGTACACATAGGTACAGCTGGCGGAGAATCTGAGATCATTGGGGAAGGAATGGGAGATGCAGGCATAGGCTTAGATTACTTCCAAATTTCTTGCTAAAATAACTCAAAAATTACTCCAAGCAGAAAGAAAATAAAAAACAATTTTAAAAAACAAAAAGAAAACATGACAACTTAATTGCTTGCTTATTGTCAAGGACAATCGCTGATGAAACATTATTGATCTGGCAGATTAAACCAGGAGATTAATTTAATACTTTTTGTGATATTTTGCTAGACAATATTTATCACATATGAATAATAACCCCTATATTCACTAGAGGGCCTCATCCCCTAACGGATAAGCAGATTTATAATCATGGTTTGGCGGGATAATTTTATTATATCCAAAAACCCAACATATCCCTCCACTTTACCAGAATATCCAGCAAAAGATGAAACTTTGGGAATGGATGCTACCTCAGCTGCGGTCATGTTTTGGCCATCATACTTGAAGACAACTTCAGCGGAGCATAGTCTTCCCCACACTCAACTCACCATGTCCTGTTTAAGACTGTGGCTCCTCTTCCCTAATTTCTGTTTGCTGCTGACTCCTCAGAATTCAGTTTACACAGCCACATGCCGTGCCAGACTATTTTAGTTGTTCTTATTGACAATATGTTTTGGAAAACCTGCATTCCACCAGGTTGGGCCTCAATGACTACTCATCATCCACAAGTTCTTCTCAGTCAGCTTTGTTGAATACTTGTTCCTATACTCCCCCAGGTAGGGCTGTTTTTTTTACAAACAGAGCGGATTCTCCTCAAAGGGACTAAATGCAGTGGACTAGACTTAGCACGTCATGATCTTACTGATGCTTTATTCATATAAACGCCTAGGGACTTCTTCCTGGAAGATTCACTTACAACCTGAGCTGGTCCTAATATCAACAATGGTATTCTCCATCGTAGCTTATCCCCTTCCTACCCTTGACAGGTGGGATTACCGGTGATGCATTTTCTTATGACAAAATAAAAATCAGTAATGGAAATTTTTCTCTTATATTTTTTGTTCCTTTTCTTTTGCAATGGGACTTACCCTATAATTAGGTTTAGAGGTTCTTATGTTCCACTTCTTCAAAATAATTCCTAGGTATACCTGTCCTACCTGTATTTATGGTAAAGGTTTATTTTTGATACTTAACCATCTACTTTGTTTCAGCGGTCCTTTCTTGGGAACTAACCAAAATATCAGGACATAACCATTTTAATGGTTCAGTGGCCCTTTAGGGTCATTAGATTTATTTGCATTTAGATTTGATAATTTAGGATTTTAGTAATGACTTTCTTCACTAACGACCAGCAGTGCTATCTCATCATGTATAGGCAACACTTACAGACTTCAGCAATACTTGAAAATGGTTCCATACATTAGCCTTCAATCTCAACTTGTCATTCTGCTGACAGGGACTAACTTCATTTTGGATTTCAGCAACTGATGTTTGTGACTTTATATCTCACAAACTGTAGATTCCTCATTAATTGTCAGTTCCGTTCAATTGCTCTGATTGTTTTTCTCTCATAAAATGTTTCTGGGATTCATCGCTATCTTTAATGTTAGAAAAATCACTAAAGAATTCAGAAACGATCCCCTAATCACATGGATTAATATAGTAAAATTAACTTTATCTAAATTCACCTTAAATTGATAATACTCGTCTCCAGCATTTTCTTCCTCATTAATTGAATAATATTGAGTCAAATAATATTCTCCAGTATTTTGGACCAATTTCTTCCTCTTTCAACCTTATTATCTTCATTGGTAATGTAGTCTGATACTCTAAATTGATTGTTTTCATATTAATCCTATCCAAAATTATCATCTAGTGCTTTATCTAAACACCTAACTCTTCAGACTAAATCAAGTGGACCCAATTTCGACCCAAGTTGGCCCTGCTAAAAATCGTCATTCTAAGTAGATGTCTAGGGAACAGGTTCTCTTGAGAGCTATATAGCTCACATCTAGATTGTAAGTCCCTTTCCCAAATCTTGAGTATCTTCATCCTCCTCTTGAGGCGCATAAGATTTATATTTCTCTTTGATTTCTTCACCTCAACTTTGGGCTGTAAGGTTTCCACATCGCTCCACTTTTCCTATATTGTTCTTCAATTTATCCTCCAATTTCATTCATTGGGTTTCTTTACAATCAAAATTTTGTTTTGTAGATCAGCAACATTCCTATTTTTTGCGCATCACAAATTTCGCCATAATTTGATTTTCATTGGCATGAATTTCATCGTCATTATCATCAGCTGGCATTGCTAACTTCATCACTTGGTATGAAAATATAACTACCCATTTAGTGAGCACCAATGTGAAAATTTGGGAACTATTTGCACTCAACTTCCATTTTTGGAATGAGCATCAAGATATTATTCTTTATACTTTCCTCTTTTAGGATTATAACTTCTTTCAGCTCCTCAGACTTTCATGCACAGGTTATTTATATGTGCAGTCAATAATCATTGATAAATAATATGAATATTTGGGTGATTGACACTAGTATGGAGACAATTATCCAGTTGAGTAGTTCATGACCTATATTTCTCCAGCTCTTGATTTCCTTTGAACAGGTACAACAATCCTTCAACCCATTGGTGAAGTTACTAAATAATCTCTCCAGACAACAAGGGAATCATTTCCTTCAACTTCTGTATTGAAGTTGGCAACTTCTATATAACACAGCATAACTTAACCCACAAGCAGCAGGTTCAGAGTTCTTCTCTTGATGCAGGAATCGTGAAGAATTTGAAAATAATCAAAATTATAAAAAATGTATAATAAACTTATAATATATTTGAGAGTAAAAAATCTGCTTTATTAAAACTTTAAGGTTTCATAATTAGTGGATTCTGCGCCCAACATTTTCCTGGCGCCTCACTAGGAAATGGCAGTTGTTGCCGCTGAATTCACCCTACAGGGTAGCATAAAACGATGATCTTCCTTGTCAGGTTATTGAGTTCTCACCCTTACTCAATGGCACGCTTCTCTGGATTGAACCAAAGAATGTGATTCAACGCCTTTATTCCGCACTGGTGATCCACCCTTATTAGTTTTGCAACCTGATTAGGTAATGGGACTCTTGCCCTTAACAAGGAAGTTTAAATACCTATAAAAAATGCTAGTTGTTATCAAGGCAGCATCATTCGCTTAGCAACTAATAAAGCCCTTAGTCAACTAGTGATATAATTTGTTAACTCTTACAAGACAATTTAATTATCAATATAAAAATAAATACCTTTTTTGCTTGCTCATTGTTGGAGACAATCCTTTAGAAAACATTATTGTTCAAGTGATTAAAACCCATAAAATCAATAATATCCATCCAGGATAAATAGCCATACAATATTTATCGCATAAGAACAAAAACTTATATATCCATTAGTGGACCTCATCACTAAGCGAATAAGCATATTTATAATAATATTCTGGCGGGATAGTTTGGTCATATCCAAAATCCCAACAGTCATAGAGCGTCAATATGGGTAGTTGTGTCGATTTGTCAACATTTTGGTAGATCGTTTTAATGAAATGAACAATGCAAAAGTCATAAATTTGAAATTTTATTGCCCAGCGTGGAAGTCATCCATCAATATCCTTCATCTGTTGGAAACATTGTTAAGAGGATTTTCTATAACCACAGTAAATGGTTCCCATAGAAGAGAGGACGAAAATGTAAATGGCAAGCAATACAGCTAAGCACTCATGCTTGGTAGTGCTGTAATCCCTCTCTGGCCAGGTTAATGTTTTACTGAAAGGTGCATTAGGATGGTGAACTTGCTTTGCACAAAGTTTTACCAGAATTTCCCCTACAGCCACATCATTAGCATCATTAAAGAAGATAAACGGTTTAAAAATTCAGGATATAATAATACATTTGAATTTATTGTGGGGAAGGCTGACCATGGGACGGACACTTACAAATATGACTCAGGAAAGATAAACTTAGTACCAGGGGAGGCACCCCAGAGAAGCGATGCTATCTCTTGTTGCCAGCGGGAACGCCACTTATGAGGAGGGGGAGGGAACGTGTGAAGGGGCCGTAGCCACTATTGAGCACGTGTGGAGGAAGGGGTCTGATTTGATGAACCAGACTGGAACCCAGGAGGAGACCAGCTGTCAGTGACGTGGTGGGAGATATCCAAACATCAACGCTTGAAAGTGGTCCACCAAATGAGACCAGAATCTGTGGACAGCTTCTGGGAGGGTGGGGGTGGAGCCTGCGATGGCATCTAAGACAATCGTGTGGATGGTCCACATGGTGATTGCAACCACCAAAGCACGGAGGGAGGGTGGAAGAGAGGAGGCCATTGATAGAGCAAACATATCTCTTGACAGACTGAAGGGATGCGTTTGATCCTGGCCCAGCAGACGTTGAACATCACGCCATATCACTTTAGAGGTAGGGCACTTCTCCAGGCGGTGGAACAGCGTTCCATACTGGCCACACATGACACAGGATGAGTGTAAAGCGTTAGAGAACTCAGCTGTACAATACACCCACCTCAGGCAGCGCCACACATGGGAGCGGACTTGAAGCTGCAACAGAGGTTGGTGTGCGTAATTCCAGATAGTCTTTTGGGTCTCAGTGGAATAAGGGATGTCCATCATGTCCAGGTAGTCCACCCTGGATAGGACATGGGGTCGAATGGGGATCACGCCATCATGGATGGGTAGCCCCTGTACCTCTTGTGTGAACTGAGGAGAGGGGCGGCCTCATCGGGTTGTATGTCCACTAATACAAATTCTCCACTCTGCGCTTCGCATGGAGAGTAGGATTCGTTTGTAGTGGGTTTTAGTCCCGTGAGGACCTGTGGCCGATGTGTGTGATGCGAGGTATTTCATCAGGGAAGTGGGGGTTTGATGGATTGTTGAGGCCCAAGGCTCGGGAGAAGTTGGAGTGGGCCGCATGGGACCAGTGTTGGGATGGGAGTGTAGGAGCGGTGACGGCCGCGATCCAGGTGCCCAGGATCTTGGCAGCATGGGCTTTGAAGTCAAGCAGGCCCATGCCACCTTAATGATGAGGGCCAAACATGACCTCTAGCTGTACTGGTGGAGGGCGGCCTGACCAAAGCTATCCTTGCAGCAAAGCATACAGGGATTTGAAGAAGCTTGGGGAGAAGGGGATGGCGTGGGCTCCGAACCAGACTTTGGATAGGAGCATAGAGTTGGCAAGAACAACCCTGCCAGTGAGGGTAGTAGGGTGGGCTCTGAGAGAGGCGATTCACTTCGTCATGTTGTCCAGTACATGGCACTCCATTATTGCTGACGCATATCCGCCTGCCTCCATCCACACGCCCAGATGGCGCACCGGTCCTATGGTAGAACGTGGCATGAAGGGGAGCACCAGTGGAGCGGTGTGTGTTGAGTTAGTAAGGTGTGGACGTGGGTGAGCAGATGGCCAGGTTGGGAACTAATTGCTGGGGCCCAGCAGTTCTGAAACTGACCAAGGAGGATGATTTCGGTTTTGGAGGCATTCAGTGCCGCGTCGCTTACCCAGGAATATTCCTGGATGAGGGCTTCAAGCGCGCGTGCATCATTGTTATTAGACACCCCCACCACGCAATCATCTGCAAATGCCATCATCTTGACTGGGGTTTGGCCTGGCACATGGACCCCAGTGAGTTGGGCATTCAAATTTCGCAGTAGTGGGTCAGGGCTGAAGTTGTATAAGAGTGGGCTGAGGGGGTCCCCTTGTCGCAGGCCCCTTTGAGGGCGGACTACTTCCGTTAGGAAGCCTGGGCCACGCACTGCCATTGTCGCAGATTCCGTGAGCATCATCACCCAGTTTATGAAGCGGGGGGTAGGCGGAATTGATGGAGGCAGGCCCTAAGGTATTCCCAGTTTACTCTATCATAGGCCTTTTGTTGGTCCAATAATACAAGTGCCCCAGAGGCTGTGGACTGACATACATTAGCCACTGAGTACACGTTATCCCAAATCAACCTTCTGGGGATGAAACTGAATTGTTCTGGGGAGATGGTGGCAGATGCTACAGTACCTAAACGGTTAGCCATGATTTTGGTTAAAATTTTGGTGTCTGTGTTTGTTAGAGAAATGGGGCGCCAGTTGGCTAAGTCAAGCTTATCCCCTTTCTTAAAGAGTGTCACAGTAAAGGACTCATGTCCTCCTGGTAGGAGGCGCATTTCCAACAGGCTTTGGTTAAGTGAGGCTAGCAGCAATGGGGATATATATTTGAAATATTTTTTGTAGAACTCATATGGAATGTCATCTGAGCCTGGGCATTTTCGGTTTGGCGCACCGCAAATGGCTGTCCATAATTCATTCAGAGTAATTAAATTCATTATTTCTGGGTATCAGAAAATGGTGTGGATATGAGCTCAGTCGAGAAATTCTGCCATTTTGGCTTGCTGAATTGGTTCAGCTCGGTATAACTTGGAGTAATATTTTTGCATTTTGATTGCCACTTCAGCTGGTGTGTCTGCAATGGAATTATCTGATCTTCGCACCTGTGTGCAGGCCATGCTCTGGCGTGGTGTGAAAATTTTTTTAAAGAAGTATGCGGTGCACTTGTCACCTTTAGTGATGCATGTGGCCCTGTATTGGACACAAACCTGATGTTTGTGTTGCCTTTCAAGTGCGTTGAGGTGGGCTGCTGCCTCCGCCCACTTCCAGCCTTTGCAGGGCTGTATCTTGTGGCTGAAATATTGGACTCCAAGTGGGCCAATTCCACCAGAGCACGTGAGATAACCGCTGATGTGGCTCATGAGCATCTGGAGGAGAGATGGCGAGAGTGGTGGATGGTATCATCTTTGAAAGTTGCCCATTTGGAAATGGGGTCCGCGCAAAATGGTGCAACAAAAAATTTTGCCAAAGTTGCCTCTTCCACCCACGTGGAAAATCCTGGTGACGCGAGCTTGGGGGGCGGATTTTGCACCAATGTGGGGCCTTTGCAACTGTGATGGGTAAGTGGTATGTTATCAAGACCAGTCGGTGGTCAGAGAATTCCATTTTTGTTGTTTTGAAGTGGGAGATGTGGGGTTGGAATTTCACCGGCATTAGAATAAGGTCAATGCGGGTCATGGACTTTAATTGGCCATTGTAGACATGGGGACACATCATGTTTTCGAGCAGTGAGGCATGTCTTGGCAGTGTATCCATTAACTCAAGGGTGGCTTTTAGAATGCGTAGTTCTATGTGACCATGTGGGGCGTGAGGTGAGGGCAGCCACTGGTCCATTGGTGAGGTTAGCCAACAGTTCATGTCACCAACTAGGAAAGAATCAGGGGGTAGTGGGAGGGATTTGACCAATAAGAAAAATTCCTGACGCTCTTGTGCACTGTTTGAGGCGTAGATGTTGATGATTGCATGTGTAACATTGGCCCACGAGAAGTTAATGATGAGCACTCGGCCATTTAGGAATGTTTCTGAGGATGTGAATTTGAAAAAATTATTTTTCCAAATTAGCACCCCAGAGTGCTTCGACCAAAAGGATAGTGATGGGAGGGACATTGTTTTCCAAGCTTCCTCGGAACCTCGTGGACAGTGGGACTCCTGGATGGCCAGGATATCCATGGGTAAATTGTGTTGTAAAAAACTCAGTTTCCTAGCCTGGGATGGGGAGGCCTTGAGTCCGGTGATATTCAGCGTCCCTAGAGTGAAGGTTTCCCCAATTGCACCTTAGGTGCGAGGGGGTGGGCCCCTGGGCCCACCAGCCTCTTCAAGGTCCCCACGGGCTTTCACAGCAGCGCGGGTGTTAGCAGCAACGCTATCAGGGCTTTTGTTAATTTTTGCAGAAAGAGTCGCATTGGCTTTGGCCTTCACTTTTTGTTTTCCTGATGTTGGACGAATTTTTTGTGGTGCGGATAAGTTCAGTGCACCGTCAAGTGGGGCAAAATTTTATTTTCAGTTGGGATAGGTCCGAAGTCAGTTTTGACCAGAGCTTGGGTGCAGCAATTGGGTGAGATCAAATCTCCCATCGGATCCTCAGATTGAGTGGCCCGCTTGGCATTGGCCTCCCAATCTGATTGGTAGATGGATTCCCAAGTCACTTCTGCCGCGAAGGTCTCCATGTCCTCCTGGCGTTGTGAGTGTGGGATGGTGGTGGTGGCCTTGGCCACTTCCTTGGCCGCGGCCCTATGGGCCTGCTTGGCCTTCTTCCACTCCTGCGGGGAGATGGGCTTTACCAATAGGTAACAGCCTTGTGCTCCCCATGGGAAAGCCTCCTTGGTGCTTGCGGTTGGTTCGTAGTGCGCCTCTCCACTGGCCATGGCTGCTGAGGGGTGCTCTTGGAATGTGACGCCCTCCTTGATGGGGCATGCATGTGCCTTATGGCCAAACGTATCACAGTGGGTGCAAATGGGGGGTGCGCTGTCCACGGTTACCCAGAATGGGTGGGTGGTATGCCCTGCGATATCAATAAAGGTGGAGTGTGGGATCTGGGTTAGGTCCTTCACGATCTCCTCAGTTGGGGTCAGAACTGCGATGGCTTTGCCAGTGCACAGGTGTGGCATCAGCGTGAAACGTTGCATTTTGAAAGATTGTATTTTGCCTTATATGGCGAGACCATCTTTCAGGTGTTGCTCCAAAATGTCACGTTTTACCATAGTAGGCAAAAAGTCAAACGTGAGGAAAATTTGGTTTGATTTTGTCCATCTTGTGCATTTGGTTTCGACAACCCATTGCCCTTCGGGGAGGTCGACCACTATGTGCACCACTGCAGCCTCGTCTGCTGCTATTTTACTTTCAAAACCTAGGTCCAGCCAACCGCGTGACATGGAGTGAGGTGCAACGTACACCGCAGTCGGGAAAATTTTGTGTACATCTTCACAAAATTTTTCCCATAAGGCCATTTTTTGGATGTCCAGATACACACAGACTCCGAATTCCACCAATGAAAGTGGCTGGGAGTGTGGCGTGTTGATGTACTGGTTGCATCGTGCTTGCCACGCGAGTATCTCCGGGGAAATTGTGACTGCCAGTTTTTTTTAGATTTTTGTCTATTCTGCCAGATTCTCTGGGGCATTTTCGAATGTTGGAGGCTGCGGGCCTTCCACCTGCTCCTCTTGCCTTGCTTGCCCAACTGCTCCCAGACATGGGCGCAAACTAATCTCCTCTGTGAGATTATCAAACTAAATTTAGTCTTTAATTGAATGGGTTGCAAAAGTGTTTGCAACGAGAAAGAAAAGTAGGATATAATAATACATTAGTGTTTCAAAAGTTTCCTTAGGAAATCAAAATCTTGTATTAAGTTCTTCACATTGAAATGGAACCTCTGTCAGGATTTCAAATGATGAGAAAGCCAAAATCCCTGCCCACAAATTGACTCTTGACAGATCACCCTTTAACTAAAACAAATGGAACCTTATCCTGAAGGCATTAAGATTATATTTGATTGGGAAGTATCACATGCACTAGAATCAAAGAAATCAATTTTTGAAGGATATCATCCCTGCTTCCCAAAATTATGAGAGTCGTTGCCCCACCACTGAAGTTTCAGGGATGATGCAGTACAATGAATGCGCCGTCCAGGAAATCAATTTGGAAGCCAGTAAAATATCCTGATCCTATGGGGCACAAAAGGTTCTAAAGCACAATGTCCCTACGCACCCTATAGGTATAAACGATTTCTAACACAATAAAGTAGTCTATATTCTATCCATCTTTTTGTTTTTTGACCTTGTTGGATATTTGCCCTCCAGGCTTCAGGATAATAATGTTTTGGGGAAAATTGGCTAATAAGGGGAAATGTCAAACATTTAAAAATCTCCTATACAAAATGAGATTGATTCAAATTTAAATGAAGCTTTTGTTGGCCAAAAGACTTTGGCCTTTTCTCAGTGGAAGCCTGCAAATCAGGGTAACACCATTTCAAAATCCTGTATGGGCACTAAATATAAAATTGAGTAGTCAGATTACTCTGACCACATGATGGATCCTGGGGCTACCATTGGAAGGTACTCCCCCAGCCACAACCAGGTCCATTCAAGCACCAACGCGGGGACCACCTCCTTTTATAGGCTTGGCAGGGGTCCCCCAAGTTGCAATAAATTTCTTGAACTGTGATTGGCTGAAGTTTATAAACTCGTTACCTCATGGGTACGTTTTGGCCAATATTGATTCCCCATTCATAGATCATTTAAGGGATGAGAGTTACTTTAGCATCAACAGGCTTAAATTGCATATTAACAAATTCAAAAAATTTCAAGCCATACATACGTCGAGCCTTGGTATTTTATATACCTTTATCAATTCATTAGAAACTACTCTCTTTTACCCCGTGTGGCGCCCAATAGGAAACTATAAATTTAAACTTTTTAGTAATTTTAGTCTTTTATTATTTTCCTATAAGTGGTAAAAAAGTCCCTGATTTATATTGTTGGATTCAAGGCAGAAAGTGCCAGCGAGCCTTTTCTAAGTCAAAATTTAACAAGTGTTGCTCAATACAGGGGCACCTGTACATCACAAAAACCATGGAAAAAACATCTCAGTTAGCTTCCACAGAACTCCAGCTAGCAAGTACAATGTATCGCCTTAAACGGCATGAGCAGCACTCACTACAATGACCTGTTATAAGAAAACCCACTCTGCGAGACAAGTTCATACCTGGTGAGGGCAGTATTGCCTCCTTCCCTTATGTTTGAGAATCTGTGGTATAAGGAGCAACTTACCAGCAAGAAATCCAGTACGTTATTCCTTGCTTAAATCCCATAGCTCAAGAAAGAATGGTCCCCTCCATGGTTAACCTCAGACTTGGGCAGAGGTTATGCAAGCTTGTTAGACAAATTTTATTCTAAGAAAGTTTGCAGCGACAAAGAAAGGCATTTATGTGCCTTTGTATGCAAGAGGGATAATCATCGCCTCTTTTGTTGAGAACTTCTATAATAAGACTCAACCTTTGTTGCTTTCCCAAATGCTCCCTTTTGATGATGTAATTGTGGTTAGGAGGCTTGGCATCTCATCCCTCCTTGGCTATGCATCTCTCTTCTGTAAAGCGCACCTTCAAAACTATACAGGATATCAAGGAGACTTTATTAGCGGTTGCAGAATCTATGAGCCTGACCCTACACAAGGAGCTTTGAGTCAAGCATCTACGCCATCCACTTTAGCCTTCTACATGGCTTTTTTCACTAGAAACCTGCTTCTACGGAGTTGCCATTACAATATAATTCCACTTCTAATAAAGATAGTACAATGGTAATGGCTGTGATGGCGCAGTGCATCCCTTCGTCTTCAGTTTAAAACACTCAGTTGGTGAAGTCAGACGTAGCTTATCCTTTCCCATCGTCTTCTTCTGAGCGGCCATCGCAAGTGGTTTCAAAGCCTGCTCTTCATTATAAACCCTTTTCTTGGGTCCCAATCACTCCCACTAATAATGGGTTAGATGAGCAGGTCACAAAGGCTAAACCGCCAGCTTCTCAGAAACCAGCCACTGAATGACCCAAAGCTGTTGAAGTTAAAGCATCCACTTCCACGGAGCTATCCCCTTCAACTTCTTATTCAGCTTACTCTAGTATGAAGCCTGTAGCCATAAGGCAGCCCAAACCTCCTGCTTTGAAGGTCGAAACTCAAGCAGTGACAATTTCAACGCCTTACCCAAAAGTTGATAAGGTGGAGGAGCAATCCCAAAACTTATCATCTCATAAGGGAAGTCTTGAACTTACCTAACTTTCGAGGGGCTCCTTAACCTGAATTGATAACCCCTCTGACTTTGAGTCTGAAGGGGTTGTGAAAATGTTGGTCAATATGTTTTAGGAGCACTAGATGAAGTGGAGGTATATGAACAATTGAACCTGGAGAAAGTGAATCGGGCTAAGATCCCACGTCAGACTTATCTTTGAAAGTGATAAGGGGTCTCCAGATTATCGACCTTGCCAATGATGTGGACCAGCTCATTGCTAAGTTTCTCCGATCTACCCAGAGTGAGCTTACCCTGAATACTATCCAGGTGAAATACCCTGAAACTGCCAAACGACTAGATTATACATTCCATCTAAAAGAGATCGTCGCTCTTTCCACCAACTTGGGTAGTACTTTAACCAAAGTGGAGGTCATTTGTAAATGGAGTGCGGGTTAAAACTATCCTTGACATGAGTCCTCGGTGAACGTTGTAGCACCTTCGTTAATTAAGAAAATTAAGTTGGCCCCTGACCTTGATTACACTCAATAGTTTGGAATTGCGGTCCTAAACAACACCTGCACCATGAGATCTTACTCTTCTCTGCCTATTCATTTTTAGAAGCTTCTTTTGTCAGCTCCAGTAGTGGCTTTGACTAATAGCATCTACAATTTACTCATTGGAACCCAATTTATGATCAAACATGAAGGTTTTATTAACTTGAAGCAGGACTATCTCTCCCTGCTCAACTACGAGGTTCCTCTGATTCTGTCTACTGAGGAGCTTTTTAAAATGATTATGTTTGCATAGTTGAGTATCCCTCCTCTGCTTTATCCCTGCGTTACACCACGGCATGCAGGCATACCAAACTGTTGCCTCCCTCAGTGGAAGCACTGGATGGTATTTCTTTCTATGCTTCTGAAGAGGTGGTCATTAAGGCTGGGGAACAAAGGGTAATTAACACGAAGATTACCATGCAAATCCCACACAACTACCTACTTCACTTCATTAGCATAGATGGAGTTAGTCCATTAGAACCCAGAGTTTTACCAGGCGTGTTAAGCCCCGCCTATCATCGGCCTATTAACCTTTTGATGGGGAATCTCACAAAGGAAGATATGGTGGTGAAAAAATATCGGAATATTGGTAGAGGCCTGCTGATACCCATTGAGGACATTAAGAAAGTTCACTGTATTGGGTCTATGGCAGATATGGGCTTACCCACCGACCAATCCATATGTTCCCTTCCTTCTGATTATATTTCTGATGAACTTACCCCAGCTGAGCTGGAGAAGGTCCACACTTTACTTGAGGCCTACAGCAATGTTTTTTTCTAAATCTGACAATGGCTATGAGCACATTAAGGGGTGAATGCATACTATTGATGTTGGGAATGATAAACCCATTCGCTCTAAGCCATATTGCAAATCAAAAGTTGAGGGACTATAGATGCAGACGGAGCTCAAACAGCTGCTGGATGCTGGATTACTAGTGCCATCACAAAGCCCTCGGTCATCCACACTTTTATTGATAAAGAAAAAAATGGAGAACATTGGGTAGTGGTGGACTACCGCAAATTTGACAACCTCACTAGGAAGGGTAACTACCCTATCCCTCGCATTGATGATGCTCTGGACCAATCTCTGGGTCCTATACTTCTTTTTATTGACCTGTCTAGCGGTTATTGTCAAATGGACCTTTCTCCACAAAGCCAGGAGAAATGTGATCTTATTTATAGTGAAGGTCTCTTCCAACCTACCCAACTACCGCAAGGGTTGTGTAACGCTCCCGCCACTTTCCAGCGAGCAATGAAACATATTCTACAGGATCTAAAATTAAGCTGCATCATCTAGTACTAAAAAAAAATTAAGCTGCATCATCATCTACCTCGATGATATTATAGTCTTTATTTAGACTTTTAATGAACACCTCACACATCTATAGAGGTGTTTTAAAGCTTGCAGGCTTTTATTATCAAACTAAAGCCCTCTAAATGCACATTTATAGAGGAAGTTGGATCTTCTTGTTCACGTCATCTTACACGATGAAATTTAACCTTTACAAGATAAAGTCAAAGCAATGTCCAAGATGCCTACACCAAAATCCCTGTGCGACATCCAGGTATTCTTGGGTAAGATTGGTTAATATCATCATATATTTCAAAGTTCGCTCATCTCAGAGAGCCCCTCTTTCGCCTTTTAACTAAGAATACCCCCTTCCATTGGGGTGCTAAACAAAAACTGCCTTTGAGACCCTGAAGGCGCTATTAATTTAAAGACCAATACTCCGCCTCCTTACTATAGCAAATCTTAAATGTTGCTCAAAGATGCCTCTTACTACGCTGTTGGAGCTATATTGGCTCAATTAAATGAAAATTGAGTCAATAATCCCATGTCTTACTTTAGCTAAATGCTTTCTAAAGCTGATAGTAAATACAGCATCATGGAGAATGAGTGTTTGGCTGTCCTTCTCTCTGTTAAACACTAAGCCCTTTCTAATATGGGACTCCCTTCAAAGTAATCACAGACCACGCCTCTCAAAATGGTTCATAATATGAAGGACCCCACAGCGGTTGCTCGCTGGGCTCTGAAGCTCCAGCATTACAATATGACTATTAATTATCGGGAAGAATGCGCCACATGAATGTAAATGGGTTAACAGGGCTGCCTAGTCTTCACTTAGACAATAGTGAAGAAGAGAGGCTACACGAACTCCTCATGAATCCAAATGCATGGGCTGATGAAGATGAATTTGTACAAAAAATGCTTGCTTGGCACTCCCACAACATCAAGGTGAAAACGGGAAGCTATATAAGAAAGTAGGAGTAAATTGGTTGCCTTATCTCCGGCCGTCAGAGCGAGTTCCCATCATCTTGGAATCCCACACTACCATGAGGCATGGCGGAGTATGCAAAAGATATGATTGTGTAAAAGAACTATACTACTGGGAGGAATCTTGGAAACCATATCTGAAGTCTTGGATGAATGCCTGACTTGTAAAAAACAATCCTGTTTCAAGGCACAATATCAGTATCAACCTATGACGCCTCACCAACCCTTCTACACCATAAGTTTTGATGTGGTAGGTCCTCTCCCTCAGACCACATGTGGCAATCGTTATATTTTAGTTGGTATTGATCATTTCGCCAAATGGGCTGAAGCTGTAGCTCTCTCCACTCAAACTGCTAAAGCCTTGGTCAACTTCTTTCACCAAAGCATTTTCACCCAGCATGGATGTCACCAAGTCCTCTTACGTGATAATGGAAAAAATAGTACCACCTGAGTGGTAAATCTTCTTGCCACTTCCATGATAGCGCAAAATATTTTCTCAGCCCATATAATCCATCCAAAAATAGTGCTTTTGAAATAGTTATTGGGACCCTGGTCTATATACTTTGCAAAATGGCTAATTAAGCCCCTCTCCACTGAAATCTTTATTTATCAAGTGCCTTTATGGCGTATCAACTTAGTTATCATCATAATTTAAAGATCTCCCCTTTCCATGTGTTGTATGGCCAAGAACCTAAGGTGCCAGCTCTACTAGCAAAAGATAATTTCACTGACAGAACTGACTCAGATAAAGCCATGAAGAAGTTGGCCCAACACAGGATCCAACTACAGTCAGAAGCTATGACTAACTTGGCTAAGACTGTTACAAAATAAGCCAAAGCAGCAAATGAGCTTCATGTCCCTCTCCCTTCCTTCCAAGTAGCTGACTTGGTATTATATTATCAAAACCGCAGCACTTCTAAGAGTAAAAAGCTTAGATAAATCTATGAAGGGCCATTTTCAATTACATACAAACGAGAGGATGAGTACTTGATAAATTCCTCACTTCTGGAGTCACCATTTATTTGGGTACATGGCCGCTTCATATGGCCTTATTATCATCCCAACGTTCTTGAGTGGGGCGTTATTGGACATTTGCCCTCCAGGCTTCAGGATAGAAATGTTTCAGGAAAAAAATTGGCTAACAAGGGGAATTGTCAGACATTTATAAGTTTCCTATACTGATGAGATTGATTCCAAATTTTAATGAAGCTTTTGATGGCCAATAGACCTTGGACTTTTCTCGGTGGAAGCCTGCAAATCATGGTAACATCATTTATAAATCCTGTATGGGCACTAAATATAAAATTGAGTATTCAGATTACTCTGACCACATGATGGATCCTGGGGCGACCATTGGAAGGTAATCCCCCAGTCACAACCAGGTCCATTCAAGCACCAACGCGGGGATCACCCCTTTTATAGGCTTGGCAGGGGTCCTCCAAGGTGCAATAAATTTCTTGAACTGAGATTGGCTTAAGTTTATAAAATCATTAACTCATGTGTACTTTTTGGCCAATATTGATTTCCCCATCCATAGTTCAGATAAAGAGATGAGAGTTTGTTTAGCCTCATGAGTATAAAATCTCATATTCCCTTTTGTAAATTTTCAAGCCGTATGAATGTTGAACCTCGATGTTTCAAATACTTTAATCAATTTATTATAAGGCTAAACTCTCTTTTACCCCCATGTGGCGCCCATTAGGAATTTATAGATTTAAACTTTTTTAGTTTACCTAGCTTTCTACTACTTTCCTATCAGTGTTAAGAAAAGCCCCTGATTTAAATTGTTAGATTTAAGGCAGAAAGCACAGCAAGTCTATTTCCAAGCCAAAATTCAACAGACCTTTCCACTAATTTTCAGCTTTAAGACCATTTTCAAAATTCAGCTACAGTCCAGAGATCTGTTATGCCAAGAGAATTAGTGGTCACTACAGGTGACTAGAGATTTTCAAAGTAAAATCGTCTATCACAAATTGTAAGGCTTATTGGCAGTCATAAGTATCATTCTGCTGATCAGTAAAGAAGCATTCCTTAGAGTAGTACCTTACGAGTATGAAGTGCCACCCACAAAGCCTGAGAATTTAGAATTTAGGGCCACGTTCCAGTTCTCCCTTCCCTCAGTTGATGGAAATTAATGCCAATTACAGCTCGAGAACCTTAATGATATTGTTCACATTTAATAGAGGGCATCTACTCTGTGGATGCTCACTTCAGCTGCTCCCGCGCTTCTTTTGTGCCCTCTACCATACAGGATCATTACACCTCAGATTATCTGAAAATGGGAGATCTGACCATGGGAACGAAGTGCTACCTTCAGAACTTTATCAACCCAGCTATTCATCACCTCCTATAGCTAGTTGAGTTGCACCATCATGAGGTCTCCTGACAACTGATGATCACTCATACCAAGCAATCTTATGTCATTTATTTTACAATGCGCCTCATCCTTTGTCCATGACAACTAAGAGTCATTATCATTAATCATCAATTAATCAAAGAAGCCAAGGCCAAATCTTTTTGTTGGATAGCAGGATATTTGTTAACTTTAAAGACCAACTGCATCAGAATATACATCACCTCGAGGCTTTTTGGAATCAACGCCTCCACCAAGTTAAAGATTTGATATGGACCCTGAAACAACACTATCAGTAGCTGGCCTCCCTTGACTACATCTCCCAGAGTTAAGAAACTGAAGGGCCTAGGGGGCCTGAAGGTCCCAAAGGATGTTGGGGGCCTGAAGGACATGAGAGTCCCTGTGGGCCTCAGGGGCCCTCTGGCACTGCAGTGCCTTTTCCCAGAGACCCTGAAACCATTGACAAAAGGATGTTCTGGCAGCCTAGCCGCCTTATATTATCAAGTCCAGAGTGTAGCTCAGGGATGCAAACTTTGAGTAGACGGGTTCCCTCTCAACCCTAGGGTCTCCATTGAGGCATTGTTAGACGAAATGGATAATTTAACCGACTTCACCAGACTACCAATAGTTGCATTTCTCAGCTCAAACAAAACTGTCAAGGGTTTGAGACACGTTTGACCACCCTTTAGAGCCAGCTTCTCCTTCAGGGAACCAATATTTAAGCTTTAAAGGAGCAGGTTCCTAGAAGGCTTTCATTTCATCCCTCAATAAAACTAGGATGATATCCAAAAGTACCTCGAGGGCATATATGACAATTGGACCAGCAGCTCCCCTGTGACTATGTGGATACTGAGATCTCCAAGATATCTATAATTTCTGGCATTAAACCCTCGCTACTCCTCTTGGAAACTAATTTGACCTAGCTTTTAAGTGACGTTCACCCCCAGCCAGGAGAGATTGGCCCCTTTACTGTATGCCTACAAGAGTTACATGGAAGAAGCCACTGACCAGCAGAAAGCGAAGCATATTCACAACTGCCTTAACTAGCTTTTTTGGGAGATCATGACACACCACTTGAAATAATGTAACACCTGGGAACAAGTCCGTATGACCTCAATCCAACAATTTAGCAGCAATTAAACACTGTTCAACTAAAAAAACACTCATGGGATCCAAATGAATAAAGGGGATAGTCCCATGGAGTTCGCTAGTCATCTCTACGCTCAAGTGCGGCCCTTAGTTAACACCAAATTATAATACCATGGTTGACGCCATTACTGATGTTTTCTCCGCCTTGGGATCTTATCCTAAAGTTCAAATGCTTATGATGGCTAAAAATTTTGGAACACCTGCATCTGAGAGTTAAAGAAACAATCATTAAGATCCCTGCATCAACTCTGCTCTTTAAGGCTAACCCTTTGGGTTCCTCAAACCATTTAAAGTCCATGTTGTTGTAAAAAAACCGTAATGACCAAATCTAATTAAGATTGAGGTTTTTCATCTTGTTCTAGTAAGATTCTACAAAAATCTGTCAAATAATTCGAATTATCTTTTAGACTGATGATAAACTCTTTGGAGTTATCAGTATCATCCTCCTGAAAGGGCAAACACTTTTAAGGAGATTAAGCAATCCACTTTGGTTGATACCACAAGGCGAAGGTTGATTTCATCTAACAAAAATCATATCATATTGCATAATCATCCATATCAGTCCTTTAACCGAAATGATCTTACCTCATTTGAAGCAAAAAATCCTTACAAAAATCTACTAAATTCTCTCCTATAAATACTTTTAAATTCTAACTAATAATGCACCACATATTTTTTCTAACGTAGTTTCTTTTGATTAACTAATGTGTAGTATTTTTATTCTAATTGGATTAGCATTGTGACAGATCTAACTTTTATGCCTTATTTTTACTCTCGCTAGAGCTACAAAACTAATAATTTTGTAGGCTTCTTAGCACCTGAGTATAAAAATTTCTCACAAAATACAATAGTGATTGAAAATCGTTAGAAACCTCAACCCCAATGCACCTACTACAATGGTTTGAACACAGAGCTAAGAAATTCTAGAAAAGACTTGCTGAGGAAACAGGAAAAGAGCTGTCAGCATGGACGACGAGGCACTCCATGCTGACATCCCTACCACGCCTAAAAAATTGCCCACGACTTCAAAAAACCTGGTGCTATCATACCTGAAGAAGTTTTGCTACCGGGTTATAATAAAGAAATTAATACTGCTTACTCTTCTTCCAAAGACTCTCCGATATTTCATATGCTACCTCCCTAGTTTGGAAGTCTGGGTACCCACATTGCAGTTCAAGTCCATAAGTTTCCAGCTCTTGCCATAGTCAACAGCGGTTCACCAGTGAACGCTATATTGTCCAAGTTGATGAAGCGTATTAGGATATCTCCAGATTTGCTACACTATATAAAGTACATCACGGCTGGCCAAAAAACTTAATCTATAGAGTCCTATTCTTCCCTACCTATCCAATTTTGGAAGCTCTCTGTAAATGCCCCTGCCATCACACTGTATAACCTGAGCTATGACTGTCTTCTTGGAGCCCAGTTTCCTCAAGACTACTCAATAGTACTTATGATGAAGGTTTTTATCTCCAGGACATTGGGTCCTCCTAAGCTTCGAAATTTCTCATGACGTTAAGATAAATGTCAAGGCCCAAGCTTTCCTACTAGAGAGTGAGGGCAATTTTGATTGACTCAAATAGCACACAAAGGGCTCTCATGTCTAGCTTCCCCCACCTGCTGTTTATGGACAAGAAGGCAAGCTGATATATTTACCTAGGTTGACCACTATACCCCCGTAGTCCAAAATCATTGCCAACACTTAGGTCCATGTTAACACACCCTCAAGATACCTGCTGAGAATCCAAGGCTAAACACCTATCCACCAAGGATACCTAACCCTACCGGAATTCTAGATCCAGCTTATGACAGATCTAATTTGCGTTGTTAGATAACCTTACTGACAGCCCTAGGGTAGAGGCCCAAACAGTACTGTCATCTATGTCCGCCTCCTACCAGTAGAGGCTGTAAACGATGTCTGTGGTTTTGAAAGACTAAGGGGCTATGGGTGAGAGACGCCCCACCTAGTGGCCCAGGTCAACACCAGTATTGAAATTAAACTCACTGAAGACCAACAACTCAAAGTTCAAGAATTTTTGGAGGAGTATTCAGACCTATTTTTGGCCTTAATCTATGTCTTTATAAGAATCAAAGGGTTTTACATAATTTGGATACTAGTGACGCTCCCCTTTCAGTCTTGACCTTAACAATAGAGTAAAGTAGAATATATCCAGGTGCCAGAGGAGCCTAAACAACTACTAAAATACAGACTTCTAATGGCTTAGCGTAGCCCTTGGGCCTCTCCCCTCCTGATGGTACAGAAGAAGGATGGCAACCATTAAGTGGTAATGGACTATCAATGGCTCAACTCCATCATCAAAAAGAATATTTGTCATTTTTCAAATTTTGACTCTCTATGACTGCTCTCCGGATTGCAGTACTTTTCCGCAATGTACCTTGCCAGTGGATATTGGAAATTGTAGCTCACCCCTGAAGATTAAGCCAAGTGCACAATCATAGCCAATGAAGGGCTATTCAAGCCCACTAGGAGGCCCCAGGGCCTCTGTAACATGCCATCCACTTTCCAATGCACCATGGAAGGGATCCTCGGGGACTTAAAGCTGTCATGTGTACTTGTCTACCTCAATGACATCACTTTCTTCTATTGAAATTTTATTGGACACGTTAAGCATCTTTGGGAAGTTTTCAATTGGCTTCAGAATGCTTCGATAAAGCTCAAACTGTCAAAGTTCTCCTTCTTTCAGTTGAAAATGAAGTTTCTGGGACACAAGGTATCAAAAGATGGCATCTGGCAATACCTGACAAAGTTGATGCCATAACAAATTTTTCGCGCCACCATAGCCTAAGCTATATTTAGGTATTACTTGGCATGGTGGATTATTATTTTCAGTTTATCCCTTGGTATGAAACCTATCTGAACCTATGTTTTACCTCCTGCAGAAGGACGTGCCTTTTAAATGGCGGCCAGAACAAGAACAGGCTTTTAATGCACTCAATACCGCCCTTTGTACTAACCCATTTCAGTCCACACACGGTTTTGACCAACCCTTCTTGTTGTTCATAAATGCAAGCAATGTCGTTATTAGTCCATCCTAGCCACATGACGAAAATCAAGTTAAAAACACGTGGCCTATTTTAGCAAGATTGAGTAAGTCCAAACGTAATTATAGCATTACAAAGTGGAATGCGTGGCTGTCTCTATAGAAAATAGACATTTTTGGTCCTATCTCTATAGCATCCACTTTACCATTATCACTGATTATTCCTCACGTTAGTTGCTTCACCAGATGAAGGACCTTGATGGCCGCTTAACCAGATGGGCTTTAAGACTTCAGAACTATAAATTAACTATTGCTCATTGTGCTTCAGCGATCTATTAAAGTGGCGATAAACTCTCTAGGATGCTGGTGCTGGCGGCTTTAAACTCCAAGGAAGACTGACTATATGATCTGATTGGGTGACCTGAACGTTGGGAGTTGGAAACTCCCGAGGTCCAAGCTGAGCTTTGAAAGATTACCTGTGGCACCCAAATCAAGGACGGGCTGCTATATGAAAGGGTCAATATGAAATGGATCACTCTATGTCCGCCCTTCTTCCAAAACCCACATTATCCTAGAGAGTCATATGACTGTGGGACATGACCAGTTAAGAAGACTCAGGAGTGGTTAAAGACACGATGTTACTGGTACTATATATTGATGATAACCTAAGAGGTCCTAGAATCTTGTATGACTTGCTGATCCCAAGATTGGTCCAAACCTAGATACTATCTCTCAGTCATTGTCCCAACGGATCCCTTCATTGTCATTATCATTGATGTGATAGTCCCTCTCCCCACTGGGTTGCACAGCAATAAATATATCCTCCTTGCAGTGGACCATCTAACCAAATGGGTAAAAGTGATTTTGGTCCCCGCTGCCACTGCAAAAATCAAGGTTCTCTCCCTTATTCAATCCGTTTTCCCCCAGCCTTGATGTGCACAAACTTTACTTTTGGACAATGGGTTAATTTTACCTCACAGGTAGTCCAAGAACTTAATTGCTTTTTGGCATTAACCAAAGTTTCAACGCCCCAATAGCCCATACACTAATGGGGAAGTGGAACGCACTGATGGAAACTTTGTATCTGTTTTACAGATGTCTGCCTCCAACCCTGCTCGTTGAAATCATATCTGCCCAACTCTTTGTTTTCCTATGAAATTAACTATTATAAAGTCATTAAAATGTCCCCCTCTTAATCTTTAGCTGGACATGCTCCTCAGCTCCCAAGTAGCGTTCATCCTTTTCTCAAAACCTTTATTTATGAAAACTCTAATATAGCTATGTGGGCTTAACTATGAAATTCTCTAACTTCAAGCTCTAGCCATGAAAGGAATCATCACCACCACTGGAAGGGAGACATCCTAATACTTTTGTCAGCTGACCCACCTAACTCTTTTTTTTGAAATTAGGTGGCCTAGTTCCCTCTAATCAGCATTGACTTGAAGCTTGAAAGAATAAGCTCGACAATCTCTACTTTGAACCTTGCAAGGTCATAGTAAGGCGAACTCCAAGTACTCTATTGATGGGGGACAACCGAGGTACTGTGGTAAATTGACTGAATGGCTAGTTCATCCAACCCAATACTCCCTCTGACAGGAGTTTATGGTGGCGTTATTGGGATTAAATATGATGAGCAAGCTAAAATCCCAGCTTTTATACTTAACCTTGACAGATTGACTCTTGAACCAGTGCAAACGGAACCTTATCCTGAAGGCGCTGAAACTAATTTTATCAGGAAGCATAATTTGTACAAGAAACGATGGAATGAACTTCAAAAATACCATCCCTGCTTCCTGAATCATGAGAGGAGTTGCTCCCACCGCTGCAGTCATGAGAATGATGCAGTACAATGAGTGCGCCATCCAGGCGATCAATCTGGAAGGCAGTAAAAGATCCTAATCCTACAGGGCCACAAATGACTCTGAAGCACCATGTCCCCACGCGCCCTATAAATATAAACGCTTTCTAACACAATAAAGTAGTCAATATTCTCTCCATCATTTTCTTTTTTTGACCTCTCTGTTAATTTTTTAAGCCCATTTATAGACTTTGGGGACAGTCCAGATAACGGTTATGCCAAGAACATCCTTATGAATCAGATAAATCAGCATTTTGGCAAGCTCAACAAAATAAAGGATATATTGTCAATAAATATTCTTTATTTTGAGGAATCTTGTATAAAGTGTAAGCTTAATGGTTGTATAAAATCTCAATTATGACCACTTTGCCAAGTAATTTTGAGATCCTAATCTATTATCTATGCACGAAGAATTATGTAACATTTTTAAAACTGGAAATTGGCTAGTTATAGTTATAAACAGAGCGGAAACGTTTGAACAATCCTACAAGTGAGCGAGGTGTTGGTCAAATGTGCTAGTGAACATGGTCACATAATTGAGGTAGACTAGCACACATGTTATCTTCATGTCTTCTAACAGGCCATTGATTGCCCATAGAAATGCCAAGGGCGTTGCATAGTCCTTGGGGCAAACTCATGGTTTTGATCAACCCCACACTGCTATAAAAACATTTCTCCTAATCCTCTAGCACAAGCTCAATCTTCCAGTAGCCACTAATAAGATGCATTACAGAGAAGAATTGGGAACCAGTTTGGAGTCATAAGGATTTATCAATTCAAGGTAGTGGATAAAAAAACTTTTGAGCAAGGGCATTAAACTGGTGGTGATCTATTACTGCCTGATGCCCACCAAACTTTTATTATATAAGAATCAATGGCGAGGCCCAAGGACTTCATTAGGTATTAAGTAATCTGGAGACCAGAAGTTGCTTCATCTTCTTTACCACCTAAGCTTCTTCAACTTTAGATTTCCTATAGTGTTGAACCCAAATTGGAGGAGATTCACCTGTAAGCACTCTATGCTGTACACCTCTCATAATCGCAATGGCATCTGAACCTTTGAAATTATGTTAGTATATTCTTTTTAGGAGCATCCGCTTGATATTGCTGCTCTGGGGCAAGAGCATTATCTATATTTACATCTACATGGGTGATGGTGGCTCCTTGTTAATCTCTAAATCATGTAGATCTCTGCACCCAAAAATGGATCTGACATAATTGGTGGGTAGAGTCAAAGCATAGGCAACAGGCTGATTTCACAATTTTTGCAGGATATTATTATAATTAGCCATCAAAATAGTTATTGGCCCCAATAGGCAGGATCTAGCACCTCAGGGCAGGTAAGAGGCTCACGGATGGCCAAATTAGTGTCTCCACGAATTTCTAATAAATAATCCACTGGAATGGTAACTTGGATCCCCATGTCCACCAATATTTGAGATTTTGGAAAAAAACTACTCAAAATTTCTTAAGTGTACAAACATCCCTTTTTGAGCCTCAGCACTGTAAGGTAGTTTGTTTTTATGGCTCAACTATTTGATACAATAGCTGCTTAATGAAGTTCAACTGTTCTCAAAGCAACACCAAGGGTTCCTTCTTTCTTTCTCTTAGGGGACATCTTGACAACTAGAGGAATGTGAATCATAGAATAAAAAATACAAGTCCTTGTGACAATTTTGGTGTCAAATTCGATAAAAAATTTGTGCCTATGAGAAGTTCATAACCATCATTCTCTAGCACAATCACAGGGATTGAACCTACCAGAGATCCAAACCAAAGTGGCATGGTAGAGTAAGCACCCAGAGATTGGGTCTGCTGAGGCCCTACAGTTCCATAAATCTAAGTTGTGGTTTTGATCTAACACAGCTTTTATCCGCTTTACCTACAACAAGAGATGGAATTAGCCATAAATCTGGCATCAACTATGGCCAGAAATTTACCTTATGTACATCTAATTCAACATAGTAAACTCAAAGCCAAAATGGGGAATCGAGTAGATAAATTTCTTAGTGAAGTGGTCCAGGAGGAGCATAATAAGAGGAAGTAAAACTTTAGTCTGAAATTAACGAGTCCAAAACATCTGCTTTGTCAGGTAGGGATAGGACACAACATTCAGAGTAAGGAACAAGTTAAACGTAATATGAGGCACAGAGTCGTCAGCTGAGGGCGTCTTGAGCCATAAGCTGAATTCATTTTTTCGCCTCATCAACCTTTTCCTTCTAACCAAATTCTCCTGCTGCCCAAAAACCCACAATAGTAGCAAGGGTCGCGTCAAGTTTTAGATTTTTAGATCCGCCCACATCATGAATGTGAGGCTACTTTCCCTTGTTAGGTGTTTTGACGCATCTCCAGCTCAAGCTGCTCCATAATAGATTCCTTATTATTAGTAATAGATTTAAATATCCTTTTCAAATTCTGAAAGTGTATTATGTGGGTCATACTGTGTTAAAACGTGGAGAGGATGGTTGCAATGGTATTGCCCAAGCTCACTTAATTTCAGGATGCAAGGTCCTGAGCTTCATAGTAAAAAACTGTAAAAACGTTATTTTTTTCGCCATATCTAGGGAGGATCTTCATGAAAGCCTGTATAAGTTACACAGGCATACCACTTCCAAATTCTTTGATAAGATCATCCCTCTGCTTTGCATAAGTAGCACATTCCTTTTGAAGTACAGCTTCATGATCTCTTAAGCCTTACTATCAAGACAGGTTGCAAGTGCTGATACTTTAGGTGATCTGTAGTGTAATCTATCACTTTTTTCTTACCTGTAGAGATAAGACTAGATGAGTACAGTCCCAGGAAAGTTTATCTCTTTAAAGGTGGGGTAAAATATATAATAGGTTTAAGAGAACATAAATAGTTGGAGGAAGAGACCAGTCAGACTTAGTTGACTTCAAGGCTCCTAGGTCAGTTTAGGGTATAAACCTATTGACCAGTTAAGTTGTTAGTATGCCCACATCATCCAGCATAATAAATTACAATACCATCTTCTTGCCCACTTAGGGACGAAACCTTTTAGTAGACATGAAATAGATTGTTGTATATATTAACTATGGTTCAGTAATATTACTAATAATTGATTACTAATCTTCCAGGTTTTATTTTCTCCAGATAGCTATTGTTTTATTGGAGATGATCCCTGATCCTATACAAGTAATACAATTATCAAGTTAAATAACTATAATATAATTATATTGTAGGAGGAGATTGGAGTTTTTCACCAGTTGATTAAGAGATTTTTAGTTTCTGTGAAGTCGAAGAACTTCTAATAGCAACTTGCAAGTTAGCCTTATAGTAATGCAACCTTCTGTTAATCATAGAAATTCCCATCACCTACGCAGGTTTCTAGCTTAATAAGGGCAATACGCTTGGATTGGTTGAAGGTGTAAAACATAACTTATTATTTAACCCAGATGAGGCTGCATTTCTAGTCAGCGGCAGAATCTAACTAGATGAATTAGGAAGATAATCGTTGGGTGCATCTTTGGAGGGTTAATCCATTATGACAGCTGCAATTCCAAATGAGGTGTTAATGGAAGAGTTTAATGCCAGATTCCCCCTATAAATTCTCTTATTATTATTATTATTATTTTTAAAAGATATTTATACTTGAAGATCTTATAGATACACATTTTTTTAGAATGTTGTTGGGATTTTTGCCCATATTTCCAGCCTCTAGATTACCTGGTATCTTTAGGGGAAAACTCCCTAAGGCGAAGTGAATCAGAAATCAGTTGGCCCAAGTTTTGGAGTAACTACATTCAGGGGATTTTGAGATATTTGCCTGGTCGTATCCATTGGGATTGAACCAGATGAATACTCAAGATCTTATTGGGCTGAGTTTCTGCAAAATAGGGGCATCTGATAGTGATTAACTATCAGGTGTACCAATTGGGATCAGTTGGGTTTCATCGCTGACTGATTTGGAATAAATGGCAAGATGCAAGGCGAGTGATGCCACCTGCAACTAGCAAATTGATTGGTTGGTGAGTGATCTGCCATAATGGGTAATAAGTCCCATTACCTAAGCAGGTCGCTAGCCAATTATGGTTGGCTCACTTGGATTGAGAGGAAAATGTTAGGGACACATCTTCTGACTCTTTCCATTTGCGGTCTTGAGGATGTCTAATGACAGAATCCTGGCCAGGATGGGGAAGACAATTGTTGTCAAGAAGAGGATGGGTGATTCATTGGCAATGGCTGCCGTTCTATCAAAGAGGTGTCAACTGAAGGTTAGACATCTGAATCCCCCACTATATAGCTCCCTAGGACTTACTATAATAAAAAGAAAACCCAGCAGTTAGACAAAAAACAAAGATTTTAGATAAAAAGTACTTTACAGTAATACTATCAATTTGGTGTATAGTTAGACCATCAGCTTCTATTGTGTCGTTCTATCTTAAGGATATTATTGCAGAAGGCAATAATTGGAAGACTCTCAGAGAGAAGATTAAAGATCCAAGTGGATATCTAGAGACAAAGGAACCACAATCAGGGATAGCTGCCAACTATGTGTTAGGCCAAGAGAGACTGTCACTGGGGTATCTTAGCAAAGATTGGGTGGAAAAGAGTATAGGGAATAAATCCCTACAAGTACGACTTCAAGAGTATTTAATTAAAAATACTGGCCGAGCATTGGGCCAAAATATAGTTCAATCTCAACTACAGATAATAGTCTCCATAATATTATTGATTAATAATACATTCTATACTATTTGATGAAGTGCACGAGGAAACTGAACCTATGCAGTAGAAAGGTTACTGGGTTGCTTGCCAATAATCAACCTAAAGTATATTTTTACAAGTTGGTGCTCACTACAAGGGTAGTTGAGTTATAAAATATAGAAAATGATGTTCTATGAAGATGTTTCCAATATTGGAAATAAGTTACTGAAGGAATTAACTAAGATAGAATGTGAAGAGGATCACATTCAGTGGCGTTCACCCAGCTCATCAGTGGAGCTCTGAGTGAAGCAAAAGGAAGGTACTCAAGTTCAGGGAAAAGGACTTGCAGCCTAGATATGGAACTATCTAGTGCTGCAAGGAAACCTGTTCCATTCAACATCTACTTGAGATGAAGAAGAGACAGCAGGGCCAACTTGCTTTGGAATTGGGTCCGCTTTAAATAGTCCTGAGGAGTGAGTGTTTAGATGAGGCATTGGGCGAAATAAAAAGAAATCAATCTGGAGAATTGGATTGCCATACCAATGAAGAGATGAAGTAAAAATAGGAAATGATTGATCCAAGGTAGTGGAGGAAATCGTTTGACTTAGTAACACTCAATCACTGCTCAGAAGTTAATGGAGACGAGTTCATCAATTCAGGAGAGATTGGATGGTTCTAACGAGGCTAGAACGACTTGTGTAAATAAGGATAGCCATGAAGGCTGAAAATCGTTTTCAGGATAAATATTGTCTGGACAATTGGATGAAACTGTTGGCTAATGAGATGTGAGGATCCAAAGCATCAGTTGCTGAAATTTGAGATGAAATTAGGGCCTGTTGAATTAATTTTCAGACGGGATTAAAGGCTTAATTTAAGAGAAGAGCCTGAAGTTGGCAAGTGTATCCTATACGTGAAGAGACAGCGCTGCTGGTCATATAGGGAGAAAGGTCAATAATAATTAGAAGTATTGAGATTAAGAGAAAATATTTGCAATGTTCCCAGCAGACCTCTATACCATTAAATGGTTATGTTCTGAGATTTGGTCAAGTCCTAGAAGAGGACCACTGAACCAAATGGATAGTTAAATCTTAAGAGAATAAGATTTTGAACCAAGTTAACTGGTAGGTTTAAGTACCCAGGACCCAGTATGGATGAAGGGAAAAAAAGGACCTCTGAGCTTTTTTGTAGGTTGCAAGTCCCATTGCAAAAGAAAAATACAAATATATATATATAACATATAAAATATTGATTATATGGTTTATGAGTTTTGGACCTAAGAAATGATGAGAAATCCTTACAGTTGAATGGAGGGAATTCCACTAAGTATCAAGAATGAGAGGACCATACCAGCCAGATCGCAGATAATAGTTGACACAGGGTTGACTTTGGAGA
This sequence comes from Massospora cicadina, assembly GCA_022478985.1. Taxonomy (NCBI): domain Eukaryota; kingdom Fungi; phylum Entomophthoromycota; class Entomophthoromycetes; order Entomophthorales; family Entomophthoraceae; genus Massospora; species Massospora cicadina. The sequence continues at coordinate 195,546 of JAKSZP010007953.1, forward strand.
TTCCTGATCTGTTGTATGGGGAGGTCATAAAGCCCCTGGAAGAAGTCCAGAGTGGAGCCATGGGTGGCTCCTGGGTTAAAAATGCTGGGCCATGGAGAAATTCGAATTCTCCTGGAAAATAAGAGTGAAAAACTAATGAAGATCAAGAACTAATCAGATCATAATATTTATTCATCTGATCTGACAACTGAATTGAGAAGATTCCATGATTTTTGTGTCTCTTGACAAAATGGGATTACCAGCTGGGGTAGCCAAAAATATCAACCTGTTGGTTGATCGGGAGCAACTCACTGATCTGTTGGAAGGCCAGAAAGAGGAGGTGCTCAAATTGTTGAAAAAGTATTGGAGAGTATTTTCCCAAAAATGACCATGATTTGGGATGCATAAGAGATGTGATTCACAAGCTCAATACTAGGGAAAATCTGTCAATCAGGACAAATTGAGATTGCCAGTATAAGTGCTGAGAGTATCAATCTATATGAAGATTTATTTGGGACTTTGCCTGAATAGGTGAGCCATTTCCAAATATTAAAGGATCTGAAAAAGAATTTGTATGTAATGAAGAGGCCCAGGACTCCTTTAATGAGTTATGCTGGTATTTGATAGATTTGTCAAGTTTGAAATATCCAAATTTTGATCTGGAGTTTATCATTCAAACCAATGCTTCATTGATGGAAATTGACACCATAACTGAGCCAGGTAGACAAACTTGGGGATGAACATCCGGTGGCATATGTGAGCCAGATACTCTCAGCCGCTGAGAGGAACTACACCATGACTGAGTGGGAATGCCTTGCGGACATTTATGCATGCAAGCAGTTTTGGGTGTAATTCCATGGAATGCGCTTTAAGGTGGTGACAGACCACTCTTCGCTGTGTTGGCTGCACAATCTAAGAGAACAGAAGGACTACTGACCCTATGGGCCTTAAGCTTCAGGCTTATGATTATGAGTTTATCCACTGAGTAGGGGCTTCTCATCAGAACGCGGATGACTTATTGAGGTTGCCAATGGTCCATTTGGTATACCTGCAGGCGGATGAGCTATTCTAGAGAATGGTCGAAGGAAAAATTGGGGATGAGCCCCTGAAATCCAGGATGTGCTTCAAAAAGCAATGGAAAAACCGAGACTATGGATGGACAGGTATTTAAGATGATCAACGTGAAGCAGCTATTATCCTGAAACCATCGGAAAGAGCAGCAATAGTACAAGCAGCTCACAAGGTTGTTGGGCATGGAGGCCTGAGGAAAACAACTGACCATATTCACCAGTATTATTACTAGGAATCGATCAGCTATGATTTCTCAGATTATCTGGCAGGTTTCATAGATTGCCAGCTGCAAAATCCACAGAAGAATACAACTGGATACCAACTGGTCTGCCCTGGATTCGCCTGGCACACGGTGTCCATCAACGTGATGGGACCGCTGATTATGAGCACAGGCAGAGTCAAGTAAATCATAGTTGCCATCAACCATCTGACGAGATGGGTTGAGATGAAGGCCCTAACCAGAGTAGACGCTACCAGTACTGTGAGGTTCATCCTGGATCAAATGGTATACCAAAATGGATGTCCAGAGGTCCTGCTGAGCAACAATGGGACCAACTTTCTGTCTCATGTGATCCCAAGGTTAAATGAAATAATGGTGATCTGAGGTGTTATGTCAGTACTATACCAGCTGGAGACAAACGGACTGGTAGAACAGGTCAATGGGACGCTGGCCATGACGCTAAGGAAGCTAGTTGCAGGGAGAACTTCCACATGGGGAACGTACCTGAGTTTAGTGACATAAGTTTACAACATTAGTCATCATACAGTGACAGGAAAGATGCCAGTTGAATTGTTATATGGAAGAAAGGCCGCGTTGCTGCCAATTTTATATTCAGTGGTGGAATCTATGTCAGTGATGAGTACCAAGCAATACCAGAACTGACTGATGATTATCCTGATCAATATGCAATTGCAAGCATCTGATACAACCTTTAAGAAAAGGATATGAGCGAATTTGATGGATGACAAGACCTGACCAGCATTAGAAGAACATTGAATAGGGGAAAAAGTTTTACCTATTGCAATATGTATGGTTTTGGACAAAGAAACAAATTAGATGCATTGTGGTCAGATCCGTTCAAAGTAATTGCCAAGATGGCAACCGATGTTACTCCACCAATAATCTCTTAGATGGAAGAGTTGTAAATTTAGTCCACGCTTATTTATCTAAAGCATTGAATCGATGAAAATAAAAAAGAGTTCCCGAAGGACCAATGAACCATTAAGTTGGTCATGTCCTGATAATTAGGTCAAGTCAGCAAAAGGACCTCTGAACCAACTTAGTTGGTTAAGTCTGAAAAAAGGACATCTGAACATGGAAAACTGGCAAGTTTAAGTACTAGGACCCAGTTTGGGGGAAAAGATGGACCTCTGAAACAAAACAAGGTCAAGTCCCATAGTAAAGAGAAAAATACAGATAAAAAATTAGTAAAGATTTTGGAAAAAAGATTATAGACTGCATAGATAAAAACAGCCAATATATTTTTATAATTTGTATTTTTATTGATTGTCCTCAGTACAGGGATAATTCCGCCTATGTCGCCTCTTGGGGGAGGGAGATTGGATTGCGGTTGGAAAGAATAGCCCATCAAAATTGATATATGATCAGATGCTAGCGAGGGTGAGACCTACACAAAACCACATTTGTTATGTGGACGCCGAGCCCCTGAGAAAAAGTGACTATGGGAAGAAAAATTGAGATGCCATAGGAAGCCAATTGTGAAACCCTGGAGCAGGAGGAAAGAAGCAGTATATAAAGAGGCAAATGGTGAATAACCCCAAGTAAACCTAATATGGCACTGGAGCCAGAGGATTAGTCCTGAGCACCTGCCTATGGGCTTCATCAAGGACACCAGACATGTGGGCCAGCAACAAAGAAGGTATGCTTGATGGGGTTGCCAAATCATGCCCCTATCAATACCATCAGCAGAAGATATTGATGGGAAGCTCCGGAGTAGAGATAGTTGTGCAGAGAGCAGATTGCGTCCTGCAAGTGGCGACTACAGGCTTATTGTAAGCTAAAGCTGAACGAACAGTGGAACCCAGGAAAGGCTGGAAGCTTCATGGACCAACTTCAAAGAACTTGGCTAGCAATTCAAAAAATAAGTAGCAGTATCCCAATCCAGAAGGCTATCAAGATCAGAGGGATTCAGCACTAAAGTCAAAGCCTCGGTGACTTGATCCCAGAGTTCAGCGTAGGGGAGCTCAAAGTGAATACTGTTACTGATTGAGACCTCAGAGACAAGAACAGCAGGTTTGAAAATTGACCAAGTTGGAAGAGAAAATCAGGGAGCAGGTCTGACCTAGCCAGAAATTAATGATCCAGTGCAGCCAGCATAATCTCCAGAGCATCTATAATGATGTTTGGAACATCAGTGAAAGGAGCCAAATCCAGTAGAGTTTTGAAGTTCAACTCTGGAATTGATGGCAGAGGAAGAGTCAGTCAAGAGTTGTTCAAAATGATAGCCCGCCTGGTTTTGGAGGGATTGGTTACCATTTCTGGTAATTTGACAGATGGATTAGCCACTTGTGCCAGACTAGGCGTATGAGTCCTGGAAGGACCATAAAAGAGGTTCCGTCGAGCATCCCAACTCATCTGCTGGTAGAGACGGAGGTTTGGATCAGACAGACTATTGAGGAGCTGCTGGTAGCGAGACTTGGAATTTGACATATGAGCTGGATGAGAGAGGGGATGTCAGACTTATATAGAAGCTGACATTATGCACTCTATAATCCATTAAGCTCCAATTTTGGGGAAATTAATCTCAAAATTAATGAGATAAGCAATCAGAGGGAAGAATTAGGAATGACTTATGCCAAGAGGTTATTAACAACATAACAAGGGCAAATAAGAAATAAGTATTCTTATTCAAAATGTGAAACAAACATTGATGGCAAGAGTCTCCTGTATGGATGAGGAGAAAATTAGGAAATCAAGGAAGCCAGACCAAGAATCCTGTATATGACAGCAGGTCATACCCTGATGGGGGAAAACCGGATCCTGGGACTAATATCGTCATTAATAAATTGATCATCCTGGCATGACAGAAGGTCGTGGGAACCGCACTCTGAGAAGGTGGTAGTGAGGAGGAAGAGGAAGAGTGCTGTATGCTGAAGGTCATCCCAAGCAGCGTTGAGTATTGATGAGTGTACTCTTCTTGAACCAATGAAGTATTTGACCAGTTGTCCAAAGCGGTGTTCTCATGCCCCAGTCCTTTTCTCTCTGGAAATCTAAGCAAGAGGGGGGATGTGTTGGGATTTTTGCCCATATTCCCAACCTTCTAGATTACCTGGTTTCGCTAGGGGAAAATTTCCTAAGGCGAAGAGAATCAGAAATTGGTTGGCCCAAGTTTCAGAGTAACTACGTTTGGGGGATTTTGGGATATTTGCCTGGTTGTATCCATCAGGGATTGATCTGTAAGAATACTTAAGATCTCATCAGGCAGAGTTGCTGACAAAATAGGGGCATGTGATAGTGATTAACTATCAGGTATACTGATTGGGATTGGTCAGGTTTCATCACCAACTGATTGTTAATGAATAGCAAGTTGCAAGGCGAGTGATGCCACCTGCAACTAGCAAATTGATTGGTTGGTGAGCGATCTGCCATAGTAGGTAATAAGTCCCATTACCTAAGCAGGTCGCTAGCCAATTATGGTTGGCTCACTTGGATCGAGAGGAAAATGTTAGGGACACATTTTCTGACTCTTTCCATTTGCGGTCTTGAGGATGTCTAATGACGAAATCGTAGCCAGGATGGGGAAGACAATTGTTTCCAAGAAGAGGATTAGTGATTTAATGGCAATGGCTGCCGTTTCATCAAAGAGGTGTCAACTGAGGGTTAGACATCTGAATACCCCACTATATAGTTCCCTAGGACTTACTATAATAAAAAGAAAACCCAGTAGTTAGTAAAAAAACCCAGATTTTAGATAACAAGTACTTTACAGTAATATTATCAATTTGGTGTATAGTTAGACCATCAGCTTCTATTGTGTCGTTCTATCTTAAGGATATTATTGCAGAAGGCAATAATTGGAAGACTCTCAGAGAGAAAAGTAAAGATCCAAGTGGGTATCTAGAGACAAAGGAACCACAATCAGAGATAGCTGCCAACTATGTGTTAGGCCAAGAGAGACTGTCACTGGGGTATCTTAGCAAAGATTGGGTGGAAAAGAGTATAGGGAATAAATCCCTACAAGTACGACTTTAAAAGTATTTAATTAAAAATACTGGCCGAGCATTGGCCAAAATATAGTTCAATCTCAACTACAGATAATAGTCTCCATACTATTATCAATTAATAATACATTCTATACAACTTGACAAAGTGCACAAGAAATTTAAACCTGTGCCATAAAAAGATTACTGGGTTGCTTGCTAATAATCAACCTAGAGTAAATTTTTACAAATGTCATACATTTAGTTTTATATTTTATTTTTGGGATTTGTTGAGGGGCAAGATATCTTTTGGTTATTTATTGTTATCAAGATCTCCATTGACTCCTGTGTCACAAGAGAAAGAGAGAACCTCTGAAAAATAAAGCAGGGTAACTTCCACCAGAAGCCATCTGAAACTAGTATGTTAAGTTTAACCAGAAGGAAGATTCAGATGGATAAGTTCTCTTGCTTTCCAGAAGTACCTTTAAGTATTAGAAGGGCAAGCTTTAACACCAGTTTATCATTGGATAAAATACTCAACTTGGTTTTGTTAAGCCAACTAGGTGAAAGTCTTCATACTTTTACCACTAATTCAACTATTATCAACAATCTCTAAACGCACACATCAGAACCTATGCATTAGACTAGAAAGCTAAGGCGAGCAACGCAGCTGAAGGTTTTCATTTGATACTCATTATTGAGGGTAGTGGATTAACCAGCTCTCAGAAGCTTACTAATGGTGCTCACTACAAGGTTAGTTGGGTTTTCAAGTCAAACATAATAGAAAAATGTATCAGCATGTCATATAAAAATGATCTTAGAAAGCTGTGGAATGAATCAGAAACCAATAAAAAGAATGTGCTGAACTCAACATCAAAAGCCAATCTTACTAATTTGGATGAGCGAGTGACAAAAGCCAAAGAGGATATTGAACAATTCTAAAAGGCCAATAATGATATTAATGGGTAGGTCATCTCACTGAAATGGAAGAGAAACAAATTATTCAAAAACTACCATTTTAGAAGCCAAATATGAAGCAGATAGAGAATGCTTCTGCCAACTTTGAGAGACATACCAAAGATATTAAGAATTTATGAAATCTCAAAAATTACAAGTGTGACTGCACCCAGATGGAGGCGAGTGAAGCTGGCAACAGGATGCATGAAATTTAGCTTAAAAAGTAAAAACCTGAGAATCATAAATGGATATTTTGCTGCAATTTTGTAGAAGATCCCAGATAATATACCTATCATTAATCAGGTTGCTGAAAAGCAATCTCCTGCCACAGTAGCAAATAAAGTATTTTAGAGCACGTTAAAAGTTACCTATATTTCATTAGGATAATGCACAAGCAACTTTCTGCATATTTAAGATAATGATGATGTTTAAAACAGTATTTGACAGAAAGCAGAAACCGTGAAATTTCTAGACATCAACTGTCAGAAGTTTTGTTGCCCCATCTCAATGGGGACTAATGGATATACAGCGACTCCTAAAGAGGCTATAATGACTGAGTTTGTAGTCCTACATGGATGGCTAACTTTAAACAGGAGTTTATGAGAAGCCAGTTTAGAAAGGATAACGCATTGGCTGTTTCAAGGACAAAATTTACCATGAATTGCATATTCTGGTTAGTGCAAAAGTTCTATCATATATTAATGCATACATAGCAATAAAATTAGCGCTTGGGTACTATAGAGATTTGCCCTAAACTATGGCAGCGTTTGCAAACAAGACTTTCACTTTGAAGATGGTGGAGATTTCATGATGTTAGGAGCAACGTTTATAGCACCTAATCAGATTTTCAAAACCATCCCACCAGAACTCATAGTACCATAAAATGTACCAAGACTAATAAAGAACAACAGACTTGAGTCATAATAGGAAACAAAACAAAAAAACTAAAACAAGTAAATAAAACTCCATTCCGCTGCCACCAATATGAAACATCGAGCATGCAATCGCCCAATTTTGGTATAAGAAGCTTAATGAGCAAGATACTCTGGTACAGGCTAAGGAAAAGAGAAACTTGTCAAGAGTTGAGAAAAGGACTATAAGTCTAGATATTAAACAATCTATAACTGCAATCAAATTTTCCCCCTGATATATTTAAAGATGACCTGGATATTTTGATCTATCAATAAATGAAGACACACCTGATCCGCTCTACCAGGTGGTTAATTTGGATGTGATTGCAATCACCTGAGAAAAGGTGAAGGATATCCACCCTAGAATTATGAAAGAAGTAGCTCAACCATATCTCATCAGTTGGCATAAAAAACCAGAACTTTTGAAAAAGCACAGAAGATATCCTCAAGATGAAACTCAATGAAGCGAATGCTTCACTCCCTACCGGAGCTTTAAATTATCTTTCCCTTATTTCTCTGAGTAATTAATTCTAATTTTGACTTGGCAGATAAAGCTGTAATTCACTCAGTAAACACTTTATTATAATACTCTGAGTGTATTTATGTGGATATTATAGTCAACTGAGTAATAGTATAGGCAATACTTGTCAGTGGACACCATTAATATTATTTCAACCAAAGATTGAAACAAATGAAGCTTTTTCTGGATTTAGAGCACCAGAAAGAATATGGAACTTTTAGACCAGATTTACCAACATCTTGTGTTGCATAAAGTGCACTAAATCTTCAGTTCAAATGTTGGGTGGTATCAGCTCCCACCATAGCATTAACAAAAAATATGGTATACTCATTGGGGTGATATTACTGATAAAATATGGTACTAGGTGTGATTTTTAGAAAGATTACCCTAACAATTTTGGGGCAAACTCTGCCTTTACTATCTCAGAGAGAAGAACTCAGTGACAAATATGAGTACATTTGTAAAACTTATATTATGACGGCATATTTCTCATCCAATACAAGATAGTAGGATGATAAAGCAGTGAAATGCCATAGAGCTTTCTAAAAACTGTGGGATACTGTTAAGAGCATAAAAATGAACATTATTCCACTGGGAACACAATTAAAAGCTAAACTAGGGTTAACACTAGACATCCCACAGATTTTATGGAGAAGACGTCACTTCATAGAGTAAATTGAGACAAGAGCCATAGGCTTTGCCAGGAATTATAATGCTGGGCCATGGTAGGATTTTCTCTCTCGTTGCAATCACTTTTGCAACTTATTCAATTCAAGTCTGAATTTAGTTTGATAATCTCACAGAGGAGATTAGTCTGCGCCCATGTCAGGGAGCAGTTGGGCAAGTAAGGTAAGAGGCACAGGTGGTAGGCCCGTGACCTCCAACATGCAAAAATGCCTCAGAGAAACTGGCAGAATAAAAAAAATAAAAAACTGGCGGTCACTATTCCCTGGAAATCCTCGCTTGGCAAGCGCGATTCAACTAATACATCAACACGCTGCACTCCCAACCACTCTCATCAGTGGAATATGAATTCCAGGTGTATCTGGACATCCAACAAACAGCTTTATGGGAAAAATTTTGTGGGGATGTGCACACTTTTTTCCCAACTGCAGTGTACGTTGTACCTCACTCCATGTCACGCAGTTGGCTGGACCTCAGTTTTGAAAACAAGGAGGCAGCAGACGAAGCTGCTGCAGTGCATGTAGTGATCGACCTCCCTGAAGGGCAATGGGTCATTGAAACCAAATGCACCGGATGGACAAAATCCAACCAAAATTTTCCTCATGTTCGACTTTTTGCCCACTACAGTCAAACGTGCCATTCTGGAGCAGCACCTGAAAGAAGGTCTCACTGTATATGGCGAAATACAATCCTTTGAGATGCAACGCTTTATGCTGATGCCACACCTGTGCACTGGCAAAGCCATTGCAGTTCTGACTCCAACCAAGGAGATCGTGAAGGACCTAACCCAGATCCCGCACTCCACATATATCAATATTGAAGGGCATACCACCCACCCTTTCTGGGTAACTGTGGACAGCGCACCCCCATCTGCACCCACTGTGACGCGTTTGGCCATAAGGCACATGCATGCCCCACCAAGGAGGGCATCACATTCCAAGAGCACCCCTCAGCGGCCATGGCCAGCGGAGAGGTGCACTATGAACCAACCACCAACACCAAAGAGGCTTTCCCATGGGGAGCACAAGGCTGCTACCTACTAGTAAAGCCTATCTCCCCTCAAGAGCGAAAGAAGGCCAAACAGGCCCTCAGGGCCATGGCCAAGGAAGTGGCCAAAGTCACCTCCACTATCCCACACTCCCAACGCCAGGAGGACATCAAAACCTTCATGGCAGAAGCAATTTGGGAATCCCTTAACCAATCAGATTGGGAAGCCCATGCTGATAGGGCCACCCAATCTGAGGATCCGATGGGTGACTCAATCTCACCCAATTTTTGCAACCAAGCCCCGGTTGAAACTGACTTGGTTTCCAACCTACCTGGAAATTTTTTTGACCTGAACGTTGGTGCACCAAACTCTTCCACACCACAAAAAATTTGTCCAACGTTGGGGAAACAGAAAGCAAAGGCAAAAGCCAACGCGAACCTTTCTGCTAAAATTAACAAAACTACTGATAGCGTTGCTGCAAACAACCATGCTACCATGAAGGCCCGTGGGGATCTAGAGGAGGCTAGTGGGCCTGGGTGCCCACCCCCTTGCACCTAAGGTGCGATGGGGAAACCTTCACTTTAGGGACGTTGAATATCGCTGGACTCAAGGCCTCACCATCCCAGGCTAGGAAACAGAGTTTTTATAAAGAATTTACCCGTGGACATCCTGGCCATCCAGGAGTCCCATTGTCCGCGAGGTTCTGAGGATGCTTGGAAAACCATGCTCCTCCCTTCCCTATCCTTCTGGTCAGAGCACTGTAGGGTGCTAGTTCAGAAAAACGATTTTTTTTAATTTTTATCGTCAAAATCCTTCCTCATTGGCTGAGTCCTCATTGTCACTTTCTCATGGGCTGATGTGGCGCAGGCTATCATCAACATCTATGCCCCAACCTGTGCACAAGAGCGTTGGGAATTTTTCTTGTTGGTCAAATCCCTTCCGTTACCCCCTGACCCTTTCATAGTCAGCGACATGAACTGTTGACTAAACTCACCCATGGACCGTTGGCCCTCCTCCTCCCATGCCCCCTCAGGGTCATGTAGAACTTCGCGTTCTAAAGGCCACCCTTAGGTTAATAGATGCACTGCTGTGGCAAGCCCTGCTGCTCAAAAACATGACGCGCCCCCATGTCCACAACAGCCAATTAAGGTCCATGACCTGCATCGACCTTATCCTCACGCCGGCGAGATTTCAATATCACATTTCCCACTTTCAAACAACAAAAATTGAATTCTCTGACCACCAGCTGGTCTCGATAACATACCACTTACCTGTCACAGTGGCTAAGGCCCCACATTGGTGAAAACTCCACCCCCTCAAACTTGTATCACCAGGATTTTCCACTTGGGTGGAATCAGCAACTTTGGCAAATGAGTTTGTTGCACTGTTTTGCGCGGACCCTATTTCCACATGGTCAGCCTTCAAAGAGGATACCATCTGCCACTCTCGCCACCTCTCCTCCCAATGCTCATGAGCTACATCAGCTGTCATTTCGCGCGCTCTGGCAGAGTTGGAACACCTGGAATCCAACATCCCAGCCACAGGCTACAGCCCTGCATGGGGCCAGAAGTGGGCAGAATCAGCTGCCCACCTCAACGCGCTCAAAAGGCAACACAAACATTGGGTTTGTGTTCAGTACAGGGCCAAATGCATTACAGAGGGCGACAAGTGCACCACATATTTTTTAAAAATTTCTCAAGCCGTGCCAGAGTGTGGCCTGCACACAGATGCGGAGATCGGATGATTCTGTTGCGGATATGCCAGCTGAAGTGCCAATCAAAATACAAAAGTATTACTCCGAGTTATACTGATCTGAATCAATTCAGCTGGCCAAAGTATCGAAATTTTTTGACTGCACCCACATCCGCACCATTTCCCAATACCCAGAATTAATGAATTTGATTAGTCTGAATGAACTCTGGACAGCCATCCGCAGTGCACCAAATCAGAAATGTCCAGGCCCAGATGGCATTCCATATGAATTCTATAAAAAGTACTTCAAATATATATCCCCACTGCTGCTTGCCTCCCTTAACCAGAGCCTTCTGGAAACGCGCCTTCTACCAGGAGGACAAGAGACCTTCACCATCACACTCTTCAAGAAAGGGGACAAGCTAGACTTAGCCAACTGGCGCCCCATTTCTTTAACTAACATGGATACAAAAATTTTAACTAAAATAATGGCTAACCATTTAGGGATTGTAGCATCTGCCACCATCTCCCCAGAACAATTCGGTTTCATACCCAGAAGGTCGATTTGGGACAACGTGCACTCTGTGGCTAATGCATGCCAGTTCACAGCCTCTGGGGCATTGTATTTTTGGACCAACAGAAGGCCTATGATAGAGTAAACTGGGAATACCTCAGGGCCTGCCTCCATCAATTTCGCTTACCCCCTCACTTCATCAACTGGGTAATGCTGCTCACGGAATCTGCAACAATGGCAGTGCGTGGCCCTGGCTTCCTAACGGAAGTAATCCACCCTCAAAGGGGCTTATGACAAGGGGACCCCTTATCCCACTCTTATACAACTTCAGCCTTGACCCACTACTTCAAAACGTGAATGCCCACCTCACTGGGGTCCATGTGCCAGGCCAAGCCCCAGTCAAGATGATGTCGTTTGCAGATGACTGTGTGGTTGTGGTATCTAATAATAAAGATGCACGCGCGCTTGAAGCTCTTATCCAGGAATATCCCAGGTAAGTAATGCTACACTGAACGCTTCCAAAACCTAACCATCCTCCTTGGTCAGTGTCAAGCATGCTGGGCCCCAGCAACCAGTGCCCAGCCCGGCCCATCTGCTCGCACACGTGCTCGCCCTCCCAGCTCACCCCACACCGCCCCACTAGTGCTCCCCTTCGTGCCACACCTTACCATAGGGCCTTTCCGCCATCTAGGCGTGTGGGTGGAGGCAAGCGGGTATGCCTTAGCAGTAATGGAAAGTCATAAAATAGACAGCGTGATGAAGCGCATCGCGTCCCTCAGAGCCCACCCTACTTCCCTTACTGACAGGATTGTTTTAGCCAACTCTATGCTCCTCTCCAAAGTCTAGTTTGGAGCCCACGTCATCGCCTTCTCCCCAGGCTTTTTCAAATCCATATATGCCCTTCTGCAAGGATGGCTTTGGTCAGGCCGCCCACCCACAGTATGGCTTGAGGTCATGTTTGGCCCTCATCATCATGGTGGCATGGGCCTGCTTGACTTCAAAGCCCATGCTGCCAAGATCCTGGGCACCTGGATTGCAGCTGTCACCGCCCCTACGCTCCCCTCCCAACACTGGTCCCACGCGGCTCACTTCAACTTCTCCCGCGCCCTAGCCTTAACAATCCATCGAATCCTCACTCCTTAATGAGATACCTGGCTTCCCACCCATCGGCCACAGGTCCTCACAGTACTAAAACCCACTACAAACGGATCCTCCTCTCCATGCGGAGCGCTGAGTGGAGAATTCATATTAGTGGACATACAACCTGAAGAGGCCGCCCCTCACCTCAGTTCACACAAGAGGTACGGGTACCCATTAAAGATGGCGTGATCCCCACACGGCCCCATGTCCTATCCAGGGTGGACTACCTGGACATGATGGACATCCCTTACTCCAATGAGACCCAGAATACTATTTGGAAATACGCACACCACCATCTGCTGCAGCCTCAAATTCGTTCCCATGTGTGGCGCTGCCTGAGGCAGGTGTACCATATGGCTGAGCGCTCTAACGCTTTACACTCATCCTGCGTCATGTGTGGACAGTATGGAATGCCGTTCCACCGCCTGGAGCAGTGTCCTACCCCTAAAGTGATATGGCGCGAAGTTCAACGTCTGCTTGGCCAGGATCAAACACATCCCTTCAGTCTGTCAAGAGATAAGTTTGCTATAACCATGGTATCCCCCTTCCACCCTCCCTCCATGCTCTGGTGGTCGCAATCGCCATGTGGACTATCCACACGATTGTCTTGGATGCCATAGCAGGCTCCACCACCACCCTCCCAGAAACTTTCCACAGATTCCAGTCCCATTTAGTGGACCACTTCCAGGCATGGATGTTTGGGTACCTCCCACCGCGTCGCCGTCAGCTGGTCTTCTCCTGGTTACCAGTTTGGTTCATCAAATAGGACCCTTTTCTCCACATGTGTTCAATAGTGGCTACATCCCCTTCACACGTCCCCTCCCCCTCCCTATAGTGGCGTTCCCGCTGGCAACAAGAGATAGCATCGCTTCTCTGGGGTGCCTCCCCTGTTACTAAGTTTCGTTTCTTTTAGTCAAAATTTGGAAGTGTCCATCCCCTGGTCAGCCTTCCTTGCAATAAATTTAAAATTTAATTAGTTTAAATTGTTTTAACTGAGTGGTTGATAATTTTAAATTTAATCAATATAATTTGATTCCTTAATTTTATATAGCCATCTACCAATTTTGAAAGAATTGATTGGGATCATCTGGTAAACTTTAAACCCACAAACAAAACCGCTAAACTGGGTATTAACAAGGATTCAATTAAGACTTTGATTTACAGAATTATCATTTTGTTTATCTATATTTTATTTATTAGAGCCCATCAAGTATGCAAGTTTGATTATTTTTCTAATTCTTTTCAGTGTAGATTCCACTTTATTAAATAGTTTTTTCAATAACCATACTTGCTCTTACAGTTTTTGTTAGAAAAGACTAAATTTTTATATTAGTTTGTTTTAAATAGTCTTTCTTTTCTGCTCTTTATATAAATTCTATATCCCTATTACATTATGGAAAAAAATTGAAGTTGATGGATATTGGTACCTCACCATATTGTGTCTGTGGGTACAGATGGGTCATGCTTCTTTTATTCCTTGTCTTACCTCATATATGGTACTATCTTCCATGCATCTCAAGTGCAAACAAGCGTTGTACAGTACATTTGTAACAACTGGAAATGGTTTGAGGAGCATACAATGACGTCATGTAGTAACATTTATAGAAGTTTGGCTTAATACTGTGTTCATATGTCTCTGTACACCACATATGCCACCCACTGTGAAATTCATGCTGCTGCCAAAATAGATTCTTACCACCTGGTAGTGTATTGTGATGGTGAAGTGATTGTACAACCTGATAAGTATGAGGAGGGAAAGCCCATAAGAGATTTAAGTGTTCTGTATCTATGATGAATGCCACTTTAAACCTATTAGTCCTCAATATATTCCTCCTCATACATCAACTTTTGTTAACTGTCCTATCTGCACCTTCTTTGGTACTGAGAGCCTAGAAAAACTCGTTGTTGGGCAAACTGCCTAAGGACAATCTGAGGATGATATACCACTTATTTATTTGCTAAACTCTGCTAAACAGGATGTCCAGAATTTTTGTATGACGTCCCCTTATGACCTAATTTTGTCTTTAGTAGAGATCAGTGCTACAGCTGATTGTAGTGTTGGGAAGAAAAGAAGAAAAAATCGATGTTCAAGAGTTAATGACTGAATCAAAAGACACAAAAATAGGGAGTCCATAAAAAATACAACAGCAAAAATTCTTAACTTAATAGATTTTTTAAATTTTTTAAATTTTTTATTTATTAAGCGTAATTTGATATGAGCAACCTGAGGATGATACCACACCAATGAAGGGAAGTGAAGGAAATGGGAAAGAAGGATAAACCTGGAAATCTTCCATGCATGGCGTATGATAGGATAGTAACTCCATGGACCGCCTTTGCTACTTGCTATCTCAGTTTGGGGCATTGCTGTGCAAAAATAACACAGTTATAATTATCCCTACCATAAGTTCATCAACTGGGATCAAACTCGGGGAGGCAGTGGTAAAGGATTCATATTCTACCACTGGGTTATCCTCCCCTCCCTGAAGTTAATAGAGACTTTTAAAGGATACAACAAGGCAGACCCTTAAGTTAATAGAGAGGCTGTTAAAAGATTCAAGGCAAACCCTAACGTTAACCAGGGTTCAGTTACTAGATACTCATAAAATCATCTGGAAATCAATCAGGAAGCTGTTTAAAGGTACACTGAGAAGAGGCAACTGATCCCATGTAAACAAAGCCTTTATCAGGCTTTAAATATGACCATAATATAGACTGCAATAATGACAAGGTTGTTTTTCTTGGTCACCACATTAAATGCAAGTGGGTCCATGCAAAAAAAGAGGAAAGAAGAGAGCCCTGGCTTATGCTGCAGCAATTGCAAGGTTCATCTTCCTTCTACTCAACAGCTTCCTGAGCCGCTCCATAGTCTTCTTACTTAAAGTCACTGTCAGTCTCACCATTTTTTATCAAATATCAGAAAGTATAATGAATGTTTTATGACTTCATTTGGATCTAAAGAGGTGCATAAAAAAATTTTTATGCCAACCTTTAAGGTCCAAGGGCAAGGTTATCATAAAATAGAAAGTTTGTTACCTTCTCTTCAGCAAGACTTCTCCTTTCTAAAAATACATTTTGTTGGAAACAATGAAAAAGAAACAGAAATCAGATCCATTATTTTTATTGTGGCTAAGCCTTGGTTAGTTGGCCAACTAAAAAAATTTCTGGATGATAACAATCCCTACATATTAGATTCTAAAACTGCAATAAAAAAATGATCCAGAGGGACAGTAGTTCAATTTTTATTAGTGCAGACAGAAAGCCTGCATGTGAACATATGGGTCATTATAATGCGCCAGCAACAAGTGAGGTAGCTTTGGTTATTGTGGGGCAGGAGTTTGGAAAGAGAGACATAATTCTTCACAGCAGAGACAAAAAATACGGATCAGCAAAACTCATTGTGCATATGACGCTCTTCAGTACCCTCTTATGTTCTGCCATGGAGAAGAAGGCACTCTATCAAAATTCCACAATATGATCCAATATCTAAAGCATCTCTCAAGAAAAAATTTCCGCTTCAAACTTTTACGCTTACAGAATAATGGAAAGACAAGGTGAAGAGAATTACCTATTGCTGTATTGTAGTTTTTTCAACCAGTTTTTATTTGAGATGTATGCCAAGATAAATACAGAAAGGCTTAACTTCATAAGAATTAACCAGTGTAAGATGAAAGCAGGAAATTATGTTCACCTTAAAGATGCAGTGTATAAGGGGGACGCTAACATTTTAGATATGGGAAGAAGGGTCATGTTACCATCCAGTTTTACTGGTGGGCACCGCTATATGCATGAGAGAACTCAGGACGCCATGACATATGTCCGTCACTATGGTCGTCCTGATTTGTTTATCACCTTTACATGAAACCCAAAATGGTCTGAAATTGGAGCTGCCTTAAGAGACATACAAAAGCCTCAAGGGAGACATGACATCATATCTCAAGTGTTTCATTTAAAGAATTAAAAAACTTTTTCAGCTTTTAACTAAGGGTTCCATTTTTGGTCAAAGTAAGTGCTACATGTATACTATGGAGTGGCAGAAGCGTGACTTGCCTCACACACAAATCTTGCTATATCTGCAGAACAGAATCATGGCCAACCAAAAAGACAGTATCATAAGTGCAGAGGTACCTGACCCTGAAATGGACCCTAAACTTCATGAAATTATTAAGTCAACAATGATTCATGGCCCTTGTGGAAGCTTAAACAAGAACTTACCCCGCATGGGTAAAGGCTCATGCACCAAAAGATATCCACGTCCCTTATCTAAAGAAACCCAAACTGATGACGTCAGCTACCTCAGTACTCCTAAAGGTCTACTGCTGATGGTGGTTTTACAGTCAACATCAATGGAGTAGACTTAGACAGTCAGTGGGTGGTACCATACAATCCTGTTTGGTCATGTACATTTTTGGCATATATCAATGTCAAGTTGTGTAACTCTGTCAAATTGATAAATTATATTTGAAAATATGTGAACAAGGGAAGTGATCAAGCAGCTTTTATGTTAGAAACTGAGTAGGATAAAGTGTATAAATATGAATCAAGCCATTACATAAGTAGTTCTGAAGTGGCATGGCATATATTTTGCTTCTCAATCCATGAAAGATATCTTCCCATAATACATTTGGCTGTACAACTTAAAAATGGCCAGAATTTTTTTAATACTGGAAACGTTTAAAAAAGTTTAAAATCCACCAAAACCACTTAGTGGCATTATTTGAACTATGAAAATTAGAAAAATTTGCCAGAACCATAATCTACAGCGAAGTTTCTGCTTACTACACCTGTAAAAACAATAAGTTTAGTTATTGGAAACAAGGAAAAGCTGTTCCTGGACATCCAGGAGTTAAGATCAAGTGCTTGTTCGGGTTTATACTGTACATCTTGAAAATGTAGAATGTTACTACCTACATCTTCTCCTTCATGAAGTTAAAGAGCCTACAAGTTTTAATGATATTAAGAGGGTATCTGGAATAGTTTACTACACTTATCAGTCTGCCTGCAGAGCGTTGGGCTTGCTACAAGATTACAATAATTGAGACACTACTTTGGAGGAAGCTGCTCTGTCAGAGTCACCACAGAAAACCAGACAACTTTTTGCTGTCATTTTGGTGGTCTGTCAAGCATCGGATCTCTTAGTGCTGTGGGAGAAACACAGAGACAGTATGTCAGAGGACTAAAGAGACAGATAGATTATGAATGTCTGGGCTTAGAGATTGAACTATGAAACAACATCATTTACAACAAATGCCTACATCCATTTAAAACTTAGTCTCTTCAAAGTCCAATCAATCCCTACAACATTTTGTTTTCCCTTATCTAAGTCAAGAGCTCAACAGTTCTGCAGTCAACCGCGAGGACCTTTTAATAACTCTCTTAGAAACGGTCCATCTATCTGAATTGGTTGCTGAAAATGTGCCTAAAACTGTATACTGAGAAGAAAAATGTCTACAATGAAGTAGTTGTGAGCTTTAAATCAGATGATGGAATGTGGGAATCCCGCTGTTTGTTTCACTCACTGGTGCTATACGCCGCTGGATTCCACAACCAAGTTTCTTCTATAAAGCTAAAAACATTAATAATTTTTATAAGCTAGATTTTTAAGTTTTATTAGTGTGATTATGGGGTAAAAACAAACCCTCTCAATCTCCGACCAGTCAGTTTTTAAACTGTATCAAGGGTTTAAGGAAATCAATGATATATTTGGAACAGCTTGTTACCATCTGAATAAGTAGGTATACAGATTCGCTCTATCAAAGCTCAGAAAACTCGAGTTACTTTGGTAATGACATATGGGAAAGTATTTTTGGGGCATAATGTACCCATGTGGTAAAAGATTTGATATATTTCAACCAATCACCATTTGAATAATGGAATTTCACCTTGGGTGACCTCCACGACGCCTATAAAAGGGGGTGGTCCCTGCTTAGGTGTTGTACTGGAACTAGATGTGGCAGGGGGAGAATCATTTGATGGATGACCCAGAATATGCTGAATGGTTGGAGGAATCCAATTACTTGTTTTTGAGTTAATTGCCCACTTAATCTTCAAAATCGTGTTGCCCCAATTTGCATAGTTCCACCAAGAATTGGCCAGAGTCTTTTAGCCAAAATAATCGTTAATATCGTCTAAAACCTACCTATTATTATCTAAAACTAGCAAATGGCTGACATTTCCCCTTTTTGGCTGATTCCAACCCAAAACATTCTTATTTTGCAGCTGGGAGGGCAAATGTATGACATCACCCCCTCAATAATGTTAGGGAAGAATAGGGCCAAAGAAAATGGTCATGTACTCAATTAATGGTATTCCCTTTAGCTAAAATTTTTTAGGGTACTCATTTCCTCTCTTGTAAGTGATGGTGAACGGACCTTCCGAACTTGATCCAAGCTTGCCACTTCTAGGAGTGATGCAATTATGGTAATATAAGATCATATCAGACACTTGATATGAAGGTAGGGGAGCCTGAAGCTAATTTTTCAGCTTGGCCTTCTTTAGTGACCGCTTTAACTAGGTTCATCGTAGTCTCAGATTGAAGCTTATGATACAGTGAGATAATTTTCTCATGGCTTTTCAGGTTCCTCACCGCTAAAGGACATCCTTAGCTAAGAGGGCAAATTTCCGGTTTCTCACCCATACAAGACATGGATTTGGACATTTTTAAAATCTGATGATAGCTAATCTGGTTTGCCATAAGAGCACTGGGTAGGTATTGACCCCAGTGAAGAGGATCAGAGGAGGCTATTTTTCATATAATGGAAACCAAGGTTCCATTTGCTCTTTTCCACGGTCCCATTGGTAGAGGTATTATATGAGCTTAGAAAAGTTGTTGGGCTCCCATGGAAGTGGCCAGGATTTAGACTACCTGGAGCTGAAGTTCTTATCATTGTTTCAGAGTAGTACTTGGGGACACCCATGTCGAGTATATATGTTTTGATGTAAGAAGGAGGCTGTGGTTATGGCCGTTTGGGCAGGAAGAGCCACGGCTTACACCCACTTAGTGAAGTTGTCAATACCTACTAGAATGTAGCTATACCCTCTGGTGGTATGGGGTAGCGATCCTACCACATCTAAACTGATAGTGTGAAAAGGTTGCTGAGGGGTAGTGGGTTGGTATTGGTATCTAGTCTTGAATTTGGATTGCTTCTTACATGTGAGGCAGGCATCCAAGACTTCAATAATAGATTCCATAATACTCTCACAATCATACCGTTTCTTGATACACTCATAAGTCTTCTAAACTCCACCATGCCCAAGGGTAGAGTGGGTTTCCAAGATCACTGGTAACCTCTCTGAAGGCCACAGATAATGCAGCCATTTTACTCCTACCTGCTTATATAACTTTCCGCTTTCCACCTTAGTGTGGCGGGAATGTTAGGCTAGCATTTTCTGGAAGTGGTCATCCTCATCATCCCATGCTTCAGGGGTCATAAGGAAATCATGTAATATCTCTGCTTCACTGTTGTCCAGATGAAGGATAGGCAGCCGAGTCAAACCATCCACATTCATATGACACGCTCACTCAATGCTCAGTTTTCATGTTATAATGTTAAAGTTTAAGTACCAAACGGGCCAACCGTCCAGTAGGATCCTTCATGTTTTGTAGCCATTTCAAGGAGGCATGGTCATTAATTACAGTGAAGGTAGTGCCATATAGGAAAGGGCGGTAATGTTTGACAGCAAGTAAGGCCACAAGGCACTCCTTTTCAGTGACACTGTAGTTACGTTCAGATTTTGACAACATTTTTCTGTAAAAGGAGACGGGATGATCTATGCAATTAATGTTCAATTGGGCCAGGATGGATACAACGGCATAGTCTGAGGCATCGGTGAACAATATGAAGGGTTTACCATTGTTGGGTTGGAATAGGATAGGGCGTTGCTGAAGCAAATTCTTTAGCATTTCAAATGTGGCTGCTTGTTTTGGACCTCAATAAAAAGGGGTGTTTTTTGCCAATAGTCAGATGAGTGGCTCGCTGATTTGGGCGAACTTGGTGATGAATTGATGGTAGTACCACATCATGCCCGGAAATTCCTGGAATGTCCCTGAGGTTCTTAGGGGTAGGCACTTTAGAGATAGCTTCAACTTTATCTTGTAAAGGCTGGATCCGCTATTGGGAGATAGCATGTCAAAGGAAATGGAGAATTTTTTGGAAGAAGGTGATTCTTGAAGGTTTCAACTTGATGTTAGAAGCCCGTAGGTGTTGATGACTTTTTTAAAATGAGCGAGATGATCTTTGAATGTTGCAGAAAAAAGGTGATGTTATCAAGATAGATAATAACACAGCTTATCTTGTGGTCCCACAGAATTTGATCCATTGCATGTTGGAAGGTTACCGGCGCATTGCACAGCCCTTGGGGTAGGCGGGTAGGCTGAAATAAGCCTCCACTACAAATGAGAGCGCATTTCTCCTGATATTGAGGAAAAAGGTCCATTTGCCAATACCCGCTGGCCAAATCCATGGCTGAGAAGAATTTTGAGCTGGAGAGTTGTGCAAGGGCATCATCTATAAAGGGGATATAATAGCTGTATTTTTTAGTGAGGTTATTTAGTTTAAGGTAGTCCATAACTACCCAATGACCTCCATTCTTCTTTTGATTAGCAAGAGGGGACGCCCAAGGGCTTTGAGATGGTACTGATAACCTAGCGTCTAATGACTGCTTGAGTTAAACCCTCATTTGCTGCTCTTCAGTCTTAGACTTATGGTAAGGTTTAGATTGAATAGGTTGGGAATCACCAACATCAATGAAGCGGCTTTATACTTTCATACGCCCATAATCCATCTCGTTTTGGGAGAAAATATCGCTATATGTATCCAATAGAGAATGAACTTGTTAAGCTTATCCAGGGTTAGGTCATCAGAGATGTTGACGTTAGGTAGAGTACACACCATATGGTTAGTGGGTAACCCCATATAACATCAACCCAATAAAGTGGACACTATTAATTTCATCAAAGGGAATGAGTAGATCTTTCCCTATCTCTTGATTTTTTTGACAATGATGGGTTAATTGGTAAGGTTCTCCAATAGGATATTAATGAGTCGTTGATACTTAGGATCTAGTATACCTGGCACCACTTAGGATTCCAAAGCGCTTACTCCATTTATGCTAGCTATGTGTAGCAGACAGGCTCAAGGGATCTGTTGTAATGTTGTTAGCAACCAACCGTAGTCACCCAACCTTGATAACTGTTTCCTCTGCAGCATAAAAGGGAATAGCCACTTAAGTATCCACCAAATTGGGCATCTTTTTTGTGTTGTGACCAGAGGTTGTATAGAATAAAGGTAAAGCAGAGGAAGGGTATTCAACTAAGCAGGAGTATTCTTTTTTACTGGGTTATTCATTGGTAAAGAGTAGGGAACTTCATAACTGAGTAGGGAGAGATAACCCTGTTTCATATTGATCTACCATCGTACTCAATTATAAAGCTGCATGCCAATAAGCATGTCATAAGCGTTATTATCCAAAGCCACAGCGGGACCTGCCAAGATGAGCTTCCCAATCCAAATAGGCAAAGGGGAATAGGCTTCAATAGCATGGGTGTTGTTAGGACCCACCATTCCAATTTCCCACATACACTCAAAATCAGGAGCTAGCTTTAATTTAACTGAGGCAAGATGATCAGGGGATAGGCATTACCAAAAGAAAGAAATGAAAGAAAGAAATGACATGAAACCTGAACAGGGTCAACTCCGTCAAAGAAAGTTTTTCCACCTCTGGATCAGGACTCAAATTTTTTCTGGTTACGTCATGGGTAAGGTTTTCGTGTTATTAGACCTACTAACTGCCAATAGCTTCCTTTGGCTGGCACTCTGATCAATGTGCAAAGGGCGGGAATCAAACCCACAACCTTCAGGTTGGTAGCCATATGCCCTACCAACTCGCCTTCCACCCCTTCAGGAGCTAGCTTAATCTTCTTGATCAGCTTGGATGAGAGTTCCTTCACAGGAGATCCAGTGTCCAAGATAGCCCAAAACTGGACTTTTTGGGTAATAATATCTACCATAGTTATAGTTCTGCCAAAGTTAGGGTGAAGAGCTAACACTTCCTTAAAACGGAGAGTAGAGGCAAGTACCCTAGTCTTTCAGGATAGTTTTTCTAATGGACTTGGGTACAAACATGATGAATTGGTCAGATCAGCGAATCAATAATCTGGTTAGCATTGCTAGCAGTATCAATAACCTTAGGGCGCCCCATCACTTGATTAAGGTAGGTTTCTTGAGGGATCAAGGATTTATCTACCCCTTCAGGGTTTAGCCGATCCTTTATACCTATTTCAGATGGGGCTCATAGGACTTAATAACCAACGTCCTCATAACTCCCTTCAGATTCATCATCTAAAGGGTTTTCCACACACATTGGGTGAATACAATAAGAGTTGTTGAAGGTTGAGGCATAACTTTAGTAGCTATGGAGCCATATTCAGCGATTATTATTGGAGTAGCATGCATCTTAACTTGCGAAGCCTTACCATGAGCCCATGTTTATTGGAAGTGACTGTCACCAGCGGGAGAGGTTTGGGCGTCCTCACGGCTACAGGTTTGGATTTAAGTTGGCTGATGGAGATAGCCTCGTGGAGGGAGTAACTTTAACTACGCCAGCTTTGGGTTGATCAGTGGCTGGAAGCCGTGAGGAAATAAGTGGTTGAGCTTTAGCAATATGGTCCTTAAACCCATTGTTGGTGGTGGTAAAAGTCACCTGAGAAAGGGGTTTAGGCTTGTGAACCACTTAAAGAGTGTTGTTGGAGGGTTCAAGCTGAGCTTGGTGGCAAGGAGGAAACAGTGAGCGCTCCCCCATTGACGAAGATACACTCTGATTTACTAGCCTGAGAACCTCAGGTTGGCTGGGTGAAGGAAGATCATGTTTGAGCCTCATAGAAGGTGCTGGTCTCAAGGTAGTAACCAATACAGGTGGGATCATAGGGATCATCTGAGATTCCATTTGTGGCGATATGATTGAGGAGTCCTCAATATTGAAGATTTGAGGATTTAAACTAACTCCTGAAGTAGCCTAATCGTTGTAGATATCTGCAGCCTCTAGCAGCGCCTCTCTGATATCACAGATTTTACTGATGTGGCATTTAACGGAGATAAGATGCCGTGCAATGGAAAATAAGAAACTATACCAGTTAGAATGGCAGCAAAAGCAACATTGAGAAGTAACATTTTTGCAAGTATTAGAGGCTGAGCTTCATTATAAAATCGATTAACAAATGTGGTAAGCAAATCACCCCTTTTTAGGCTGAAGCACATAAAGGCCTGTTTTTTTCCTTTTCAAGCTTTGCATTGAACCAAATTTAGCAGTCCGGGAATCCTTAACCTCTGCCCATGTTTTCATAGTGTCCATATGTGGGACCATCGCCTCTTGAGCCATGCAACTTAGGTGAGGTAAAATTTGAATGCCTTTTTGTTAGTCAGTCGCGCCTTCTATGGCTGATTCATAGAAATATATAAAGGAAGCAATACTACCCTCACCAGGGGTAAACTTGACCTTAAAGGGGGTTTTTAAAAGGGTGCTATTTGAGTTCTTTGAGACGAGATAGAGCGCTAGAAAGTTGATTCTCCAGGGAAACTACTCTTAGTTCAGTTAATAGAGGAAGAGTTGTATAGAGTTACTTACTTTACAAGCCCCCATTTATAGTGTATTATTTTGTGGTGTACAGGTTAAGCCCCCTGTAGTGAGCACCCTTTGTGGGAATCCAGATTTTGTTTTGCTTGTTGGTGTTATATGCCACTGGATTCCGCAATTAAGTTTATTAAATAAAGCTAAAACACTAATAAATAAAATGCTAGGTTTTTTGAGTTTTTATAGGTGTGATTATGGGGTAAAAAACAAATCATCCCAATATCTGACTGGTCAGTAGTTATACTGCATTGAGGGCCGGAGGAATTTCAATGATATATTCAGAACAGCTTGTTACCATCTGAAAAAGTAAATATGCAGATTCGCTCTATCAAAGCTTTTAAAACTTGAGTTACTTTGGTAAAATGACAGATGGGAAGGTAATTTGGGGAAGAATGTACCCATGTGGTAACGCGTTGATATATTTCAACCAATCACCATTTGATATATAATTTTACCTTGGGGACCTCCATGACGCCAATAAAAGGGGAAGTCCCCACTTAGGTGTTGTACTGGAACTAGATGTGGCAGGGGGAGAATCATTAATAGATGCCTATAATTCCCAGGAACGTCCCCTGTGCGTGGATCTGGTAATATTCACGTTTCAAATAAAAAAAGGATCTGAAGAGGGTGGCTGTACCCCTTGTTACCCAGGGTGACCTCTACCATATGATAGATGAGCGCTGGGTAACAGCTCACCCTCTTTGGATTCCTCCCCAAGTGCCCATGCTCACATTGGCCAAACTTGTCCGCTGGATCAGGGAAATCTGTGACAAAATCATAAAATTAAAGTATATTAGTCCAAAACCAATGGAAATTAAGCCCAAAGATCAAAACCTCATAATCAAAAAGGGACCAAGATTGAATTATTGGGCAGAAATACTGACAGTTTTGATCCAGACAGAAGTGAAATTGTCAAAACTAACCTCCACATAAAATTGTCGGAGATGATCCCCAACATGCAGGTAGTATCATCAGAAACTATTGACAATAGTTTGAAGCTCCCATCTGGAAAATTAAGAGTTGGAGCTGACACAAATCTTTTGACTAAATGAACGCCCAGTGACCGAGCATGGGTGGGTGGGCATCCCAAACCTGTTTACAACCAATTGGGACTGCCCCTACGTGGGGTGGCCCTGGGGAATTCCAGTTGCTCATTGGGCCAGACGCCATCATGCCAACTGCCAGAAATGCAGTCAAGCCTCAGTTCAGTCGTTTGAGGTCAAACTGATAGTGACTCATACTTCCACCATATCCTTTGATGTCAGTTCCCATTGAGCTTATCTGCCCCCTTCCAAAAAAAATTCGCCGGTTAGGTCAAACTTGAGGGAACCAATCCTGGCTTGTTCTCACATCAATTGAATAGTATTTAATTAGTTGCATTTTACTGAGAAAATTGCTGGTCAATTTTCTTTACTTTTCTTTCAATAAAATTATGCCGCTAAAACTATCAATTTCACACTTTATTAATATCCTTCTGGCCATATTCCCAATCGCATTTCCCTAGTGGCCTGTCATTCCTTATACTGGATGGGCTTTACCAGTTTTAATAATTACTATGACTCCTACCATCCTCGACTGGAGGCAGCAAGCCAGTACTTCTGGCAATTCAACCCCTTATTTCAACTATCCGTCATCAATATACTGTGATCTTGTGGCCTTACATCCACCATTTCCAATCAAGGATCCGCCCCCTTGTCTCCTCAGTTGTATTGATCCCCCCACCATTAACCTGGCAAAAACTATCCCAGAGGTACAATACCCTGCAACAAGACCCCCAGTGTCTAGGTTTGTCACCATTTTTTTTGTCAGGTTGCTATTCACAATTTCCCTACGTCAATAATTTATAGTTTCCCAATTTGCAGCTCCATACAACGTTGTACGTGCGGCAATGCCTCCAGCATTCTGGCTTGCTTTTTGGGTGCTCACGCGTCATAACTGGCAGGTCAGTATAATCTTCTACATTTTCATGACAATGCCCCAGAATATGGCGTGTGGTAAAAGAAATTCAATTACTTGTTTTTGAGTTAATTACCTTTAGTATATAAATCATGTTGTTCAATCTGAAGGATCCACCAATAATCAGCCAGGGTCTTTTAGCTGACATAATCGCTAATATTATTTAAATCCTTTTTATTTTTAACCTAAACTTTTCAAATGGCTGACATTTCCCCTTTTTGGCTAATTCTGACCCAAAAAATTCTTATTTTGCAACTTGGAGGACAAATTTCTGACATTGATAACTTTTTTCCTTGACAAACCTGGTGTTGCAGAGAAACCCTTTTTGGTTAATTTAATATTAGACACAATAAGACATGATAGGAAATTGCTATATGTTTGGCTCCATCAGTTATAGCAGCAACATTGTTAGATGGAGGGAGGACAGCTCATTCTGCCTTCAAACTGCCTCACAACTTAAACCACTCTGAGATCCCATTCTCACCATATCATAACAAAGTGACAATGCATAAGTACTTAAGGATTGTAAGTTGATTATTTGTGATGAGTACACCATGTCTCACAAGGGAGGAATTAAAGCTTTGTATAGAACTCTGAAGGACATTAGAAGCAATAAAAACATGATGGGTGGAGCCACACTTCTAATGGCCATAGACTTTAGACAGACTTTACCTGTTGTACCTACGGGAACTAGAGCAAATGATGTTAAAGCCTATCTAAAGAGTTATGTACTATGGCCTAAAGTCCAAGTATGTTTTGAGAGTCAGCATGAGGGTGCATCTTAAATGCAGTTTATAGGCAGATGAGTTTTTTAAGTTTACTTTTACATATTGGTTATGGAAATCTAATTGAAGAAAAATGGCAAAGTCAATATTACAAAAAACTCATGTGAAGTTCTATGTGACTTGG
Source organism: Massospora cicadina (assembly GCA_022478985.1). Lineage (NCBI taxonomy): Eukaryota > Fungi > Entomophthoromycota > Entomophthoromycetes > Entomophthorales > Entomophthoraceae > Massospora > Massospora cicadina. The sequence continues at coordinate 222,656 of JAKSZP010007953.1, forward strand.
CAACGTTAGCTGAAAAAATTTACCCAGATTTAACTAATTTATACTTTAAAGTTGTATCTTGGCTGAAAGAAAAAGATATTTTTACATCAAAGAATGACACTGCTGCAGTAATCAATAACTCACTATTGGAAACACTGCCAACTGAGATTGTCCAGTACTAATCCATGGACTATGGTAAAAGAAGAATTGGTCCATTACCCAGTAGAGTTCTTGCACACGCTTAATCCTCCAGGCATTCCACCACACAATCTTTACCTTAAAGTTGGATCTCCAATAATGCTGCTATGAAACCTGGTACTACCTAATCTTTGTAGCAGTTTTAGGCTACATATTAAATCAACCCACAACAACATCATAGAAGCAACAATATTCATTTAATGTGGTCAGGGTAAAACAGTATTCATTCCACTCATTCTCTTAATTCCATCAATTTATCATTTTCAGTTTAAAAGACTATAGTTTCCTGTCAAGCTCTGTTTTGCTATGACTATAAATAAATCACAAGGGCAGTCTTTGAAAAATGGCCAGTATTGATATGAAGGAGGACTGCTTCTCCAATGGCCAATTATATGTCGCTTGCTCATGAGATAGCTCTTCTGAGAGTTTAATTATCCTTCAGCCACAGGATCAAACAAAGAATGTTGTCTGCAAGAAAGTTTTATAAGTGCCATATTTCATTTTATATAACAATTTCAGTATACTTAGTATTAGCACCTATTTATGAATTTAAAATTTTTTAAAGATTACCTTTATACAATGTGCTTGGTTACCCAAGGTTAAAAACCACTGAACCAATGTGTTTACTCAGTAAAACCCGTAGCAAAGCATGGGTATACAGCTAGTACTCTATAAATTTTGAGAATTGAAAAAAAGTATTTTTTAAATAATATCTTAATTGAAGTAATATAATTTATATATATAGAAAGAAATGTTTCATTCTTTGTTTCTTTTTTTGTACCATATGTGTTCCTATACCATTAATCCAATTGTGATAAAACTTTATTGTATTGTTGTGCGCAAGCTTTCAGAGGTTTCTGAATTACTACAACCATTTTCATAGTAGTAAAATAAAGATAATAATACGTATGAAGTATAAATTTCAATGTTTTTAATGGTAATTGGTATAATGTTACAGATGAGCATTTAAAATTGATTGATTTAATAGTTAAATGGCTTTGCCAGGTGGGTGGTGGGTTTAGGTTGATTTATAAGTTTGATGGTTCTAGCAAGCGGTATTGATTGGTTGATTTATTAAGTTAAATATTTTGGTAAGTTGGTATATTTTTATGTTTTGATAAGTTTGACTTGGTTTTACCAAGCATTTGGTGATTAGTTGATTTGGTATGTTTAATAGTTTTAGCTAAGCGGTTTAGTGGTTTATCTATATAGATTGCTAAAACTGTATTGTAAGCAATAGTTCAAAAAAAGATAAAAAATGATGAGCCAACATAGTTATCAAATCTTTTTTAAGATATTATAATGTATCTGCGATTACTTTGTTTGCTTTGTACAATAAGGCGTTAAGTTCTGCATTTTTGAGTTGTATTTAATATAGTTCAATTTAAGTGCTTACACCTTAGAATATGTTAGTTCATATATTAATTGTAGGGGTGTGGCATAGTCAGCAGGGCGTCCCGCTATCACCCCTCACGTTGTGGGTTCAAATACTGCCATGGCAGAAATTGCATTAATTGCATTTCTGTGCCAAGAGGATATCAATACATGTGGATTCATGCACCATGCCTCAGTCCAACCAAGTGAATCAGTGAGGTTTATTCATGTAATCCCAGCCCATCAGAATACATGCAGGAAGGTTTTACCCCCAGTACTTGGGTTTTGTCCTCCACTTCTATATTGTCATTCCCTACTCCCTATCCTCTCTATTAGTGCAGTATATATGTCCCAAGGTCAGCCCACCTCAAATAAAAAAATATTAATTTTCATTCATTTTATAAAAATAACTACTTTATTCTTCTTATTATGACTTTACAATAACTGCTTAATATTTTTCCCTAATTCATAATATATCTATGCCAAGTTAGGTTATAATTAGTTTAGTAGTTAAAAGATGATATGTGCATATATACATATATTTATTTATTTGAGGAAAGCCAACCAGGGGACAGGCATTACCAAAAGAGAGGATAAAAGATAGAACTGACATGAAATCTGAGCAGGGTCAACTCCATTGAAGAAAGTTTTTTCACCTCTGGATCAGGAAACAGATTTTTCTGGTTACATCATGGGTAAGGTTTTCGTGTTATTAGACATAGTAACTGCTAATAGCTTCATTCAGCTGGCATTTGATTGATGTGCAAAGGGTGGTAATTGAATCTAAAACCTACAGGTTGGTATCTGTATGCCCTACCAACTCACCTTCCACCCCCTGGTTATATACATATATTGATTTTTATATATATAAAAATGTCTTGTCAGCAGTTTGGTGGTTATTTGATTGATCCAATAGGTCTAATTTCAATTGGCTGAGTGGTTGGTGTTTTTTGATCAATTTGATGATTAATAGTTTTGGGTAAGTGGTTGGTGGGTTTTTATTGATTCAATATTAAAATTAGGTTTAACTGAATGTTTGTTAATTTTGGTTTTTTTTGTAATGCTTAAATTTTATTTATTTTGAGGAGTTAGTAATTGGTTATTTCTTATGTTCAATTGGTTTTAGTAGAGTAATTGGTTGGTTTTAGTTGATAAAATAGGTTCTTTGGCTTTGCCAAGTGGTTTAATGGTATTAAAGTAATCTGATAGATTTGATTGGGTCTGGATAAGTAATTGGTGATTTTTGGTTGGTTTAAAAGGTTCAACTGAAAATGGTAAGCAGTTATTGATTGATTTGTTTAGTATGTTCAACGGTAATGAGAAAAAAGTTTGTTTTATCTAATATATAAAATTAAAATTTGTTGGTTTGTTTGATCATCTTCTACATGTTCCTATACTATTCATCATAGCATGATGAAACTCTAATGTGTTGTGCGCATGCCTAAAAAAATTTATAAAATAGTTTTTATAATTTTACAATAATAAAATAAAAGGTTATTATATGTAAGAAGTAAAAAGTTATATGTGTCTCTAATGATAATCAGTATACTATTACAACTGAGCAAAAAGATATTTGATCGATTCAATAGTTTTAATGTTTTCCATCACCCAATCAGATTGGGAGGCCCATGCTGAATGGGCCACTCAATCCGAGGATCCAATGGGAGATTTAATCTCACCCAATCACTGCACCCAAGCCCCAGTTGAAACTGACTTGGGACCTATATCAACCAAAAATTTTTTTGCCCCACTCAACGGTGCACCAAACTTATCCGCACCGCAAAAAATTCGTCCAACGTTGGGAAAACAAAAAGTGAAGGCCAAAGCCAATGCGACTCTTTCCACAAAAATTAATAAAAACCCTGATAGCGTTGCTGCTAATACCCACGCTGCTGTGAAAGCCCGTGGGGACCTGGAAGAGGCTGGTGGGCCCAGGGGCCCACCCCTCGCACCTAAGGTGCGATGGGGGAAACCTTCACTCTAGGGATGCTGAATATTGCCAGACTCAAGGCCTCCCCATCCTGGGCTAGGAAACTGAGATTTTACAAAACAATTTACCCGTGGATATCCTGGCCATCCAGGAGTCCCACTGTCCACGAGGTTCTGAGGAAGCTTGGAAAACAATGCTCCTACCATCCCTATCCTTTTGGTCAAAGCACTGTGGGGTGCTAATTCGGAAAAACAATTTTTTCAAATTTACATCTTCAGAAACATTCCTAAATGGCCGAGTGCTCGTTGTCACCTTCTCATGGGCTGATGTTGCACACACAATCGTCAACATTTACACCCCAAACGGTGCACATGAGCATCAGGAATTTTTCTCGTTAGTCAAATCCCTCCTGCTACCCCCCAATTCTTTCCTAATTGGTGACATGAACTGTTGGCTAACCTCACCAACGGACCGGTGGCTGCCCTCACCCCACGCCCCACAGGGTCACATGGAACTACGCGTTCTAAAAGCCACCCTTGGGTTAATGGACGAGCTGCCACAACATGCCCCACTGCTCAAAAACATGATGCATCCCCACATCCACAACGGCCAATTAAGGTCCATGAACCACATTGACCTTATTCTAGCACCAGCGAAATTCCAACCCCACATCTCCCACTTCAAAACAACAAAAATGGAATTCTCTGACCACCGACTGGTCTTGATAACATACCACTTACTTGTCACAGTTGCAAAGGCCCCACATTGGTGCAAAATATGCCCCCAGAGCTCGCGTCACCAGGATTTTCCACATGGGTGGAAGAGGCAACTTTGGCAAAATCGTTTGTTGCACCATTTTGTGCGGATCCCATTTCCACATGGGCAACTTTCAAAGAAGACACCATCCGCCACTATTGCCATCTCTCATCCAGACACTCACGAGCCACATCAGCGGTTATATCACGCGCGCTGGCAGAATTAGCCCACTTGGAGTCTAACATTCCAGCCTCAGGATATAGCCCTGCATGGGGCCAGAAGTGGGCGGAGGCAGCCGCCCACCTCAACGCACTTGAAAGGCAACACAAACATCAGGTTTGTGTCCAATACAGGGCCACATGCATCACTAAAGGTGACAAGTGCACCACATACTTCTTAATAAAAATTTTCACACCATGCCAGAGCATGGCCTGCACACAGGTGCGAAGATCGGATAATTCCATTGCAGACACACCAGCTGAAGTGGCAATCAAAATGCAAAAATATTACTCCAAGTTATACTGAGCTGAACCAATTCAGCCAGCTGAAATGGCGGAATTTCTTGACTGGAGCTCATATCCGCACCATTTTCTGATACCCGGAAATAATGAATTTAATTACTCCAAATGAATTATGGACTACCATTTGCGGTGCGCCAAACCATAAATGCCCAGGCCCAGATGGCATTCCATATGAGTTCTACAAAAAATATTTTAAATATATATCCCCATTGCTGCAAGCCTCACTCAACCAAAGCCTGTTGGAAACGCGCCTCCTACCAGGAGGACATGAGGCCTTTACGGTCACACTCTTCAAGAAAGGGGATAGGCTAGACTTAGCCAACTGGCGCCCCATTTCTCTAACAAACACAGACACCAAAATTTTAACCAAAATCATGGCTAACCGTTTAGGGACTGTAGCATCTGCCACCATCTCCCCAGAACAATTTGGTTTCATCCCCAGAAGGTCGATTTGGGATAACGTGCACTCTGTGGCTAATGTGTGTCAGTCCACAGCCTCTGGGGCACTTGTTTTCTTGGACCAACAAAAGGCCTATGATAGAGTAAACTGGGAATACCTTAGGGCCTGCCTTCAACAATTCCGCCTACCTCCCCACTTCATTAACTGGGTGATGCTACTCACGGGGTTGCTGCAACAATGGCAGTGCGCAGCCCAGGTTTCCTAACGGAAGTAGTCCGTCCTCAAAGGGGCCTGCGACAAGGGGACCCCCTGAGCACACTCTTATACAACTTCAGCCTTGACCCACTACTGCGAAATGTGAATGCCCAACTCACTGGGGTCCATGTGCCAGGCCAAACCCCAGTCAAGATGATGGCATTTGCAGATGATTGCGTGGTGGGGGTGTCTAATAACAAAGATGCACGCGCGCTTGAAGCCCTCATCCAGGAATATTCCTGGGTAAGCAACGCGGCACTGAACGCCTCCAAAACCGAAATCATCCTCCTTGGTCGGTTTCAGAACTGTTGGCCCCAGAAATTAGTTCCCAACCTGGCCCATCTGCTCGCCCACGTCCACGCCTTACTAACTCAAAACACAAAGCTCCACTGGTGCTCCCCTTTGTGCCACGACCTACCATGGGACCGGTGCGCCATCTGGGCATGTGGATGGAGGCAGGCGGATATGCATCAGCAGTAATGAGTGCCGTATACTGGACAACGTGACGAAGCAAATCGCCTCTCTCAAAGCCCACCCTACTACCCTCACTGGCAGGGTTGTTCTTGCCAACTCTATGCTCCTATCCAAAGTCTGGTTCGGAGCCCATGCCATCCCCTTTTCCCCAAGCTTCTTCAAATCCCTGTATGCTTTGCTGCAAGGATGGCTTTGGTCAGGCCGCCCTCCACCAGTATGACTAGAGGTCATGTTTGGCCCTCACCACCAAGGTGGCATGGGCCTGCTTGACTTCAAAGCCCATGCTGCCAAGATCCTGGGCACCTGGATCATGGCCATCACCGCTCCTACACTCCCATCCCAACACTGGTCCCGCGCGGCCCACTCCAACTTCTCCCGAGCCTTGGGCCTCAACAATCCATCAAACCCCCACTCCCTGATGAAATACCTCGCATCACACACATCAGCCACAGATCCTCACGGGACCAAAACTCACTACAAACGAATCCTACTCTCCATGCGAAGCGCAGAGTGGAGAATTCGTATTAGAGGACATACAACTCAAAGAGGCCGCCCCTCTCCTCAGTTCACACAAGAGGTACAGGGGCCACCCATCCATGATGGCGTGATCCCCATTCGACCCCAAGTCCTATCCAGGGTGGATTACCTGGACATGATGGACATCCCTTATTCCACTGAGACCCAAAAGACTATCTGGAAATACGCACACCATCCTCTGTTGCAGCCTCAAGTCCGCTCCCATGTGTGGCGCTGCCTGAGGCGGGTGTATCGTACAGCTGAGCGCTCTAATGCTTTACACTCATCCTGTGTCGTGTGTGGCCAGTATGGAACGCTGTTTCACCGCCTGGAGAAGTGCCCCACCTCTAAAGTAATATGGCGCGAAGTCCAACGTCTGCTAGGCCAGGATCAAACACATCCCTTCAGTCTGTCAAGAGAAATGTTTGCTTCATCAATGGCCTCCTCCTCCCACCCTCCCTCCGTGCTCTGGTGGTTGCAATCGCCATGTGGACTATCCACACGATTGTCTTGGATGCCATCGCTGGATCCATCCCCACCCTCCCTGAAGCTGTCCACAGATTCCGGTCTCATTTGGTGGATCACTTTCAAGTGTGGATGTTTGGATATCTCCCACCACATCGCCGACAGCTGGTCTCCTCCTGGTTCCCAGTCTGGTTCATCAAATCAGACCCCTTCCTCCACATGTGCTCAATAGTGGCTACGTCCCCTACACACGTTCCCTCCCCTTCCCATAAGTGGCGTTCCCGCTGGCAACAAGAGATAGCATCGCTTCTCTGGGGTGCCTCCCCTGGTACTAAGTTTTGTCTCGTCTGAGTCATATTTGGAAGTGTTCATCCCATGGTCGGCCTTCCCTGCAATAAATAAATAAGTAAATAGTTTTAATGTTTTGCTAAGTAAGTGTTTTTGGTTGATTATTAAGTTTGAAGTTTTAGTAAGCTGTTAGTAATCAATTAATTTAATAAGTTTATTGGTTTTGATAGATTGTTGGTGGTTTAAGTTGATTCAAAAAGGGTTTATTGGGTTTTGGAAAATGCTATTAGTACTTCATAATTTTTGGGAAGGGTAATAGGGTAGGGTTTTTTTATTCCCTCCTTGCCATTATGCACTAAAGCCATGCACTGCCCCATCAAAATCCAAAGCAACATATAGCTTGTGATAGTGTTGGTGGCCTCACTCAAATATTGCCACTTTGAAAGTCAGTCACAAAATCTGCCACCTTATTGGTTAATGGTATGTCCCCTCCCACCTTCCACCTGACATCTCTGATGTTGTCAATTGCAAAATCCTCACACTTCACATGAAAGCGACTATTGTGGTCTGCATCATTGCTACAACAGCAAATTTTAACCCAAAAATTAAAGGCAATGCATTCAAGTCTCACTGTCTTTGCTTTCTCCTTGATGTCTGCATCCAGGCGGAACACATCCTCTTCCAAATCTAAATTTGTTTTTTTGCCATACAGATCCCTGAAAACGCACCATACAATGAATGTAAGTCCCATCACATCAAAGCATCACTCCATTTTTCTCTGGTATGACTCGCTTTTCTGCAAGATAGCTTCCAAGGAGGTGCCCAACTCCACCCCCCTCCGCCATGTTGGATAGACATTTTGCCTATTCTGCCTAGTTGGAAGGTTTCAAAATATTTTCCTGTTTTTTGCCTCCCTTTCACATGCAACGTCTACAGTTGCATACTCTTGAATAAAACTAAATTTGTTTAATGCTTTTTCTGAATATATGCGTCCAAAAATAGGGTTTATTTAAATCTAAAAAACGCATATATGTATCAAAAAATGAGGTTCATGTAATATAAAAACGCATATATGCGTCCAAAAAATGAGGGTTATGTAAATCTAAAAATACATATATGAATCCAAGAAATAGGAATTTTATATTCCTTAAAGATCTGGATAAATGAAGGAAATTGTATACAGCACTTTGAGTTTAGAAAAATGGAAAAATGTTTGACTGGCCTGTGTAAAATGTTACTTGTTTTATGTGCAGTTGGCTGCTTTAAAAATCATAATAAATAATAAAAATTCTAAGTTCAATTTTGTTTAAACATTTTTATTTTAAATCACTGAATATTTATGTTATGGACAAAAACCAAAACTAAATAAAAAGAGTAACCTTAGGGTAAAAAATTTTCATCAAATTTTAAGGCCAGAATATAAAGAAATTTTCGATTTATTCAAGGTACGCCGACCTTGGGATGGACAGTACCAATCACAACACTCAAAACGGCAAAACAAACTACTAACCAGGTGGGAAGCAGAAACTGCTTAACCCACCATGGCAGAGGGTGAGGAGGGGTCGGGGGTTGGTTTTCAGAAAGACCCACCTCGATTAAGGGGTGTTGGTTACAGTACCAGATCAGAGCAGAGAGCCAGGGCGTTGGGGCATCTGCATAGTGGGGGCTGAGGTCAGCGTAGTAGGAGTTTTCCACTTCTGCATCAAGATAATGATGGGAAAGTGTTTCAACAAAAGCTGAGAGGAGAACTTCAGCTTCTTTGTGGGCTTCAGGAAGTTGGGTGAAAAGGGAGATACTGTGGCGGGTGATTTTGGCTGAGGGGTTGAATGAAGCAATCATTGTGACATTCATAACAGAAACTTCAGCATCATCGAATAGTCTTGAGTTGTAACTGCAGGGAGATTCAGGGAAGTCGGGGGGAAGAAGAGGGTGGGCAGGCCATGCTAAAGCTGAGCCACTGACTGGGCCACCGCGGTGCGTAGTTTTGGGCAATGAGGAGAGGCCACCGCAGCTAAGGCGAGCTGGTGGTCACTTTGGAAGGGGGCTGTATTGGGTAGAGGAGCGAAATGGCGAGGGGTAGGGGTTTCATCGAAGTCAGGAAGGAAAAATTCTGCCTGACCATAATTGCCATGGCAGAGAGGTTGACCTGTATGCTTACTAATGAGGATATTACCTGATTCGTCAGTTTCAGCCAATAGATCCCATGGATTTTGGTTCACTGGAATAGTGGCGTTTAAATTGAGTGGGTAGGATTGGGCGAATGGGCAGCTGCTCGGGTGCGAATGTTGGTCCAAGCATTGCTCTGATTGGCTGGCGTAGATTTAGGTGGGAGAGTGAGGATGGAGGTTTTGGGTGGGGCTGATTTCCATGTGGGCCCACTGAACGAGATTGGAGGGTGGGAGGGGCAGCAAAGTGCCCCATACTGAACCTCCAGAGGGGCTCTCAGAAGCTACATCAGCGGATTTGGCCTTAGGGCACGCTCTTTTTGCATGGTCGAGGCCAAAGCAGAGGGAACAAATCTGCCTAACATTATTGACCTGAGCCCAAAAGAAATAATCAGGCGCTGCAGCCACACTAGCGCGGGGTGGGATTTGTTGGGCTATGGTAGGGTGGTGTGGTATGATGGTGGCTGTTGCACGAGGAGCAGCAAGGCGTTCTGCACCAGATGGAATGACAAAGATGAGGTTGGGCTGAGTGCCATAAGCCATGAGCCCCACGACCAACTGGTCATACAAAACCTAGGGTGGAAGGTGGGATGGGAGATTTTCAAAGGATACCACTAGCGTGGTGTCTGAAGGGAGGCGAGTACGGGTTGTGGGAATGGGGTTTTTTTATAAATTAGAGGAGTTTGTGCTGCCGCTTCAGCATCCTCCTCAGATTGGAACCCAACGTCAAAGTAGCCCTTAAAAGGGCGGAAGTCTATAAAGCCAGCTGGCGCAAAGGCTGTAGTGGCTAGGTCAATAATTGCCTTATCGGCATATGGGAACAAACGCCCATAGTCCACTCTGAGGCAATAGCGAATGGCAGAGTGAGGGAGGGCGAGAGGATGGGGGCGAGAAGGGTGGACGCGCGCCAGGTGGAGTGCTAAGTCCCGTGGGGGGACAAAACGGTTGGAAGCAGTGGGCGGGCTGTTTGAACCCATCCAAACGCGCTTGCCTGCAGGGCAGAAAACGCTAGGTGGGAGTGCACTGCTGCCCCACACTGGGGTGGCAGGCGGCAGAGCCAAGGACATCAAAGAATAGGTTTGGGCAGATGGCTGTGGGTAAATAAACTTAAATTTAAAATCTCTCAAAAGTGACTTTGAGCGGTTAAAGAGAGTTTTTTATAAAAGAAATTTTAGTAAATCAATGAAAGGATTGATAAAGTTTTGTAAGTTATAAAAACAAAGTAAATAATATTTAGTATCTAGACAATATAAGATTCTAATGATAATTGTATATCTTTTGGCTGTGCTTTTAGTATTATTTAATAAATTTGATAGTTTCATAGGTTTTGGCAAGAAATTAACAGTTTTACTTTTTGTTCTTATAAGGTCAAGGATTGGTTTTGGCTGAGTAGCTATTGTTTAGTAAAATTAATATTTTTATGAAAGTGACTGAGTGGCTGATGATTAGTAGGTTTGATATTTTTAATTGGTTTTTTCTGGGTGATTGATGTTTTAGCTAAGTCAATCTTTTCTTTGGGTTGGCTGAGTAGTTGATGCTTTATGAAATCTGATATTTTAATTAATTTTAAGTGATTGGTTGGTGGTTTTTTGGTTGATTTGATGGGCTCAATAGGTTCAGGTAAGTGGGTGATTATTTGGATAGTTTGATAGGTTCAAATAGTTTTTGTTGAATGGTAAGTGGTTTATAGTGATTTAAATATTAATTTTTTTCTACTTATCAATGTCCATCTA